>PVJX010011479.1:0-53445 GCA_004027295.1 Dolichotis patagonum | reverse complement strand
CAATCCAAAAATGGGCATCTGAAATGAATACACAGTTCTCAGATGAAGAAATACGAATGGCAAATAAATATATGAAAAAATGTTCATCATCATTAGTCATGAGAGAAATGCAAATTAAAACCACACTGAGATTCCATCTCACTCCAGAAAGAATGGCCAAGATAGAAAACACTACCAACAACAAGTGTTGGAGAGGCTGCAGGGAAAAAGGAACTCTTTTGCACTGTTGGTGGGAGTGTAGATTGGTGCAACCACTGTGGAGGTCAGTCTGGAGATTCCTCAAAAAGCTGGGTTTGGAAGTCCCATTTGACCCAGCTATTCCACTTCTAGGCATATTCCCAGAAGAACTGAAAACATCACACCACAGTGATATATGTGCACCCATGTTTATAGCAGCACAATTTGTAATAGCTAGATCTTGGAAACTTAGATCTAAGTGCCCATCAACTGAGGAATGGATAAAAAAGTTGTGGCATTTTTATACAATGGAGTACTACTCAGCTATAAAGAATGATCACATCGAGATATTTATAAATAAATAGACACGACTTGAGACCATTCTCTTAAGCGAAATAAACCAAACTCACAAGGGTAAATACCATATAGTCTCCCTAGTATGAGATTTGATAAGAGTATATAAGACTTTATGGTAAGCATGAGTCCCCATCTCATAGCTTTGAGGTCTTTCAAAGTTCTCAATCAGCAGTTGGAATGGTTTTATCCTGTTTTGTTTGACTATATCATACGTGATGATATGAACAGCTGTTTTGAAGAAAACAAAACATTATGACAGCTATTGCTGATTTAATATCATCCTTCTTAGAAGTCCTACGATGCTTCTTTTGTTCTACTACCGTTGGTTCTATCTATCACATTGTGTCTTATTGGGATTTGAATATGTGTGATAGTTTAAACAAAATTTTTTTTTATTGAAAATGAGATATTATAGTACCCATTGATCATTTTCTGTTATTCGGTTCAGAAAGCCCCGTTAATTCTTTCACTCTATGCATGGCTTTATACTATTGTGTTATGTTTGCTATTATTGTATTTGAAACTATGCTCAACTATAGCAGAGTAAGAGATATGGTGTTAGCTACTGTTGATGTCCAGTTGTCTTAATGTAAAGTACTGTGTTGCCTATGTTGTCCTGTTCTGATCTGCTCTGTACTGCCCCCTTTTGTTTTATTCTCTTTCAAATAAAAAAAAAGAAAAGAAATAATTTGTCTTTGAGGGGCGTAAGAAATAAAGCGACCAAATGTAGTAACATTTTACATACCTGTAAGAGTACAAATTATAACAAGAACATAAACTACAAGGGCAATAATTATAATGTACAATGAACCTATGGCAGCATGTCAGATCTTATTCATTCATTAATATATTTGAACATTTACTATGTGTCAACCATTGTTCTAGAAACTTAAGATGAATTAATGCTTATAGGTGAGTTGAGTTACTGACTAGAAAGGAATGGGACAGCCAATGAAGGGGCTGCAAATGGTCTGCATCTTGATTTGAGTGGTACCTGACATGAAAAATTCATTGAACTATACATTTATGATCTGTTTCACTTCAGGGTCTATTCAAAAACTTTTTAAAAATATCTATTGTCACTAACTGTTCTTATATGAATTTCCCAATTTTTGCCATGTACTTTTAGTATAGGTACTTATTTTACTCCACTTTTAATTTTAATACATTCCTAATGGTTTGTACCACCGGCTGTGCATTCATGACTGTCTCTCCATCAAGCAGCTTGTATCACCATTCGTACAAGTGGTACAGTCATGCACGGGACAGTCATGCATGCTCCACCCGTGGAACAAGCCACTTGGCAGTGAGACACACAAATTACAACCTCACTGTAAACATGTTTATTGGATTTAACTAACATGCAAATTTACAAATTTAAAACAAACGTTTCAGTTTTTCCTAATATAAAATATCCTTGTTCTAGAAACTACTAATGTTCATCAATGTACACGGTAGTTATTTTATACCACCATACTCAGTATTAGGAAATCTTACTACAAAACTGTAGCACAGACTGTTCATTCCCAAGGCACTGACTTTATCTTGATGTAACCTTTCTACCATTCCATCTCATTTCAAGTCTCCATCTCTATCGAGAACACATTATGGACTATTTTACATCTCTGGACTTCAGCTGCCTCTTAAGTAAAATTACGAGACTAAAGTGCAAGTCCCTGATAGGCATTAAAACTGTAATATGCTACAATCTAACAGTCAGTAGTTTTAGTTCTTTTCTAAATATTGCTGACATAATCACCACAATGCAAAAGAATCCAAGTTGCAAGATATCACTGCAACTTGAAGATCATACCAAGCAAGACCTGTGTTCAGAGTATCAAGGGGAAAATGGGATGGTTATGACAACTTGCAATAAATAACATAACAAGTCAATAAAGGACAACAAAAATATCCAAACATTTTTCAACTTCAATTTACCATCCCCCGCCGCACACACAGTGGTGTACACCTGTAATGCCAGCACCAGAAGAACACGGGGACTCACGCAAGATCTTCCAAGATTTTGAGGCAAATCTAGACTACACATGGCGACTTTGACACAAAACAAAACACCTTTTTTTATCTTACATGATCAGCACAACTAGCTTCTTAAAACAGCAAAGTAATATTTATATAAAATATCTAACTGAAATATACATGTACTTCCAGAAAGGTGTAGTTTCATGGAGTATGGATCTGTTGACTAAGAGCTAAGTATCATTTTTCTTCCTCAAATCCTACCTATGATACATGCTATGAAGCTGAGTGAGGCAGTGTGCGCCTGTAATCTCAGCACTTGGGTGTCTGAGTCAGGATCGCTGTCAGGTCAAGGCCAGCCTGGGCTGCAAAGTGAGTTCAAGGCTAGCCGGAATTGCATTGTGAGACCTTGTCTCAGAAAGACCATAAATAAACAAACAAACAAACGTTCTGCGATCTCTGCTGTTAGATCTTTAGAATGATGTAAAACTTATAAGCACCTGCAAAGCCAACAGTTTAGAAAATCATTCTAAATTTTTATAATTACTTCTATTTTTTCTAGTTACCTAATTTATCTTTTTCATAACAACTTCCAAAGGAATAATGTGAACAGGCACAGGTGGATGTTTACAGAAAGTAGAGGACTGCAGTACAGAAGAATAATTTTGAATTCAGGAATCCTACGTATTGTATAATGGGCATTTTTTTCCAAGGCTGTTCAGTAGACAAACTTCCTTAAAAATAAAGTCCAGAACAAGCAGCCAAAGCTGCAAGAGACTGATAGAGAACTGTCTTCTAACCATCTGTTCATCCTTGTCTACTTCTCTACTTCCCAATATAACACTACGTGACATTTCACCTTGTATTACATAACCATTATGGTTTACAACAAAAGAGCAAATGATCAGTGACTCACAAGTCATCCCTAACAGGCTTCACTTTTGCACATATCTGAGAGTTGTGACAAACAGATCTTTTCTCCCTGCTTCTACAGAGTTTGAAGAAACTCTTTACATATAAACAATACCTCAAGTCCAATTCTTAAATATGTACTGAACACCTTTACACTGAGGTTAACTATCAACCAAGAAACTTCAGGAAATATTGAAATGAATGAAGCAGTTGCTCAGAAAGGGTATCTCATAACATAAAATAAACTTACTTAATAACAAAGTTACAAAATAACAAACTCATAAAACAACAAACTTAATAATCATATTAACTCTGAAAACGGTAAAAGATAAAAGTATAATAGAATCCTTTCTCATATAATATGCCCATTCTCTAAGCTACCTTTGCCAAGGTGGGTCCCCTATGAACCTACAAAAGCATAAAAACTTTAGATTTTACTACATATTCTCTCCAACACTCTCATGGTATTCCATAATCTCATGCCAGAACCCCAAAAAACCTAACATCTAAGAAACTGGTAGTGTCTACTATTTTGAAAAAGCAGAATAACATTATTATAAAACTACTTCATTTCAATCTTAGTTGTTATTGCTTTAGTATGCCAGGGGTAAAATATTTTGAAATTCAAGTTTGATAGACTTCTTAAAGGTTTACCAACTCTTTACTGCACTAAGGGTTTCTGCCAAGGAACAATAAAACATTTAAAAGCATTTACAAACTACAATCAAAAGCTAAACTAGGACATCAAGGTGCATATTATAAGGAATACAATATAATGCTGAAAACTTCAGCTAATGACATTTAGTTTGAATCTGTTAATATTCATTTCCCAAAAAAACAAATTAGTTGTAGAAAACTAATAAAAACTTAGATGGTATGTCAGGTTAAGAAAACCAGCTAAAACTGTTTGATATTCTAAGAAATAACAACCATTTGTAATTGCCTTAGAACAATAACGCCATCTCATGTCTTGATTACCTGTGTACTACTGCGTAAGAGGGAACAATTTTTTTATTAGTTAACCCATTATTAATTCAACTCTCTGTTAAAGCACTAGACCCATATCCAATCTAAATGTCACAAAAAGCCTTCCTGAGGAAATAACTGAAGAACTTGATGGGGAGGAAAGCATAACCAACAGACCCATGAAGAGTATAAGCCAGTTGTACCGAACCTATGGCACACGTTATTGTGTTTTTATTTTAAGACAAAAGATGTTAATGAATGAGTTCTTTCACTGAACTAAAACGTCAGTATTTAGGTTTAATTGCAGTGTTGGCACTGTGTGATAATTAAGTGGGTCTGGATTGCAGTTTGGCACCCGGTCTCTAAAATGTTTGCCATGTCTGGTATAACCTCTTTATTCAAAGGCCTGGATGGTTAAAGCACAGTAAGAACTGTCCTAGATGAGGCTGTTAAGAAAGGAGATTGGATTTGATTCATTATGAAAGAAGCCAATGAAGAAGTCAAGACAAGGACATGATGCAATTTATATTTAAAGACACACCACTAAGTGCTTTAACAGCATTACCTTGTGTAGTCATAATGATCCTATAAAGCAAATAATTTTTCACTGCAGTCCTATTTTCAAATGAGAACCCTTGAGGCTCAGAGAAGAGAACTTACTTGCTGGTAGTTCATTCTGCACCATCCAGAAGAGTATATTACTCCTTTAACATACCAGGTTTCTGCTAGGTTTTTAGACCTAACGTTCTTTGTCTAAAGTGCTTTTCCCCTTGGTTCATTCTCTTGCTTTTTCCAGATCTCTCCTCTCAAATGTGACCTCATTGAACAGATCTTCCCTGATCATGTTAGCTATAAACAGAAGACCAACATGCCTCTCTCCACTCCTTATTCTCTTTTTGGCTTTTATTTTTCTCCACAGAACACATACATATTTGTATATTACTTGGTTATATTCCTAAGAAGGATTTCAACTCTGTGATAAGAAGTACACTATTTTGGGGGATGGGGATTTAGCTCAGGGGCACAAGCGGCTGCCGGGCAAGTGAGAGGTCATGAGTTCGATACCGCTACCAAAAAAAAAAAAAAAAAAAAAATGAAGTATACTGTTTTGTTCAGTGAAATTTTCCCAACACCTAGAACAGTGCCTAGCACATGACAGATACTCCTTAAGTGTTTAAGTAACACACAGGGGACTGGCCAAGAGGCAGAACTAACCCTCTGTCATTTGGCAAATAGGTTCCTTGTGATAAAATGAAGCAACAAAGGTCACGAAGATTCAATTAACTTCCACAAAGACATCTCTTGCAAAGGAAAACTAGATTCATGCTCTTCCATTTCCAGAAATAAGTTCTCACCAATTAACCCAAATGGAGTCTGTACACACGATAAACTGCCACCAATGCACCAATCTGCACCAATCTTGTCTGTATGAAACTGTTATAATACCACTGATCTTACAACAATGTAACAGGTGATTGCCATCACCCTTGTTTATATGAAATTATTATACTACTGATCCTACAATAAAGTAACAGGTCTTAAGAAATCTCAAGTTACAAAAATCATCAAAAATTGTTATCAAAAATTGTTATAAAAACAACTATTTCAGAAAGAAAAAAAGCTTGAAAGTTCCTTTAAATAAAGTGACTTCCCTCCAGCAATGTCATTAAGGATCTTCTAGTCATTTTTGATATGGTCAGAAAATTTAAGCATTACTGAACAAAGTCAATGCTTATTTCTATCTAGTTCTTTATAGAAGAGTACCTGGCTTTATTTGCCTGCATCACCACCATGGTCCTTAATATTTGGATTCTTACACTTTTTAAAATCACTTTGCCACCTAATTATTATCATAAAGAAAGCACAAAGACAATCAAAGAAGTTGTATTACTAAGCAATACCATTCTTTTTTTAGTTTCCAAGCAGATCAGCAATCCTGACTTAACTGGTAAAACTTCAACTGTTTTGAAGTATTTCCTTCCCTCCAGTATTCCAGTTAGGTGGAACTTAGGGTAGGTTACAGAAACTAATCCGATAAGAGCATTTGTGTATACATTTCAGCAGGCATCCCCTTTGGCCAACCTACATGAATTTCAAGAAATGGAAAGAGAGGGAAATATTTCCTAAGATAAGATACATCAACTGAAGCAGTGAAAAAAAGGGTACTGATAACCGAATTGTTAACAGATCACATAAAACTGAAAACCTAATCCAGTAGCCTTTAAGATACAGGACAACGAGAGTTAGGGTAGTAAAATAACTGACCAAAAGATAACTTGAAAACTGCCAAAATTATTCCTTAAAATTTCTTTCTAAATTTTTCTAAATCTCTTTGTTTTCAACTGTATCTGAGTCACTGTATCTACTAAACACAAAGAAATTACAGCAACTTAAGATTCTTTCACATCTGTTAAAAAGGACCTCTCTGCACCACCCAATAATGAATCAAAACAGAAAATAAATGTATTTATAACAGATTTACATAATCATATGCATAGGGTTGAACAAAGACACCAATCAATGTGAGAATAAAATCTCTCTCCCTAAACCCTGGTGTGTCAGGACCTGCACTGTGCGGTTGACCGGGGTGCCAGGAGAACAAGGAGCTCCTCCCCTCTCTGGGGGACGGCTGTGAGTGTGGCAGACTTTCGGCGGCCCTAAGGAGAGACCCTGGCGCATCAGTACCTGCACTGTACAGTTGACTCCGGGTGCTGGGAGAACAAGGAACTCCTCCCCTCTCTGGGGGGCGGCTGTGAGCCTGCCGGTGGGCGGGCTGAGAATCAAACATCTCATGTCATCCTGTCCCCCATCCCGTGTGCCCTCCCCCCTTAGCAAGTGGGAGCCAGTGAACTACACATCTTGTGAAAAGATTGGCTATGTTATTTAGTATGAGCTCCCCATATCCACAGGTATGGACAACCATTTGGAAGAAAACAAGAGACAATATGACAGACAGTGAAGCTCTCTGGTTGTCTAGCTGTGAAATTTATGCTTTCTTATGTCCCGTTCTGTTTTGTTGAGTTTAATTTTACCCCCTTTTAAAATTAAAAAAAAATAAAAATAAACAAAAAAATCTCTCCCTAACCAGTACCTTTATGCGAAAGTTATACAAAGTATAGCCGGGGACTTAGCTCAGTGGCTTAAGTGCCTGCCTGGCAAGCACAAGGTGGTGAGTTCGATCCCCGATACCAAAAATAAATAAATAAATAAATAAAGTTATACAAAGAGAAAAGGATAAATACACCCTACCTGAATCTAGCAGATAAAGATCAATGTGCAATTATATCTGACAACCTTTATATCCAATCATATAAGAAACACTACAGGCTTCAACAAAATTAATTTTTTTTTATAGACTGGAAAAACAAAGTGAATAGAAAGTGTTAAAGTAGGTATCAAATTCTCCAGACAGTCTTAATTCACCACCCAAGTTTATAACTTCTCTTTTTACTGGTACACCATCTCCCGCTTAGTTCCAGAACTATAAACATCACCAGATCTTTTTTATATGGATACATTCAAATACTGTATGGCTTTCACATTTTTATAGGCAAACATTTAAAAAATAAAATTAGAATCACTATAGTAGAAATACAAGAGGTCAGTATTATCTAGTACAATGTTCCATGCCCCACCCATCACAAATTATTACTTATTTTAAAAAATAAGAAACATAAATAAAATGCTTTACTTTTTCTTATAGTTTTTTTTTTTTTTTTTTTTTTTTTTTTTTTTTTTTTTTTTTTTTTTTTTTACTGGGGATTTAACTCATGACCTCATGCTTGCCAGGCAGGAGCTTATGCTGCTGAGCTAAATACCCAGCCCTTTTTTTTTTTTTAAATTTTAAGTGTCAATTCATATCAAATTCACTGTTAGAAAAGGAAAAATCTTTTACTCCATTTCTAATCACTAAAACTGTCAATCTGACTAATTAGATTCTTAGAACTCTTACAATTGCCAGACAGGAAAATAAGGTACAAACATTAAATTGTACTGTTTTTAAAGATTTGATTTCAAAAAGAAATCATTATCAGTGACCTAGGCTTTCATTTGTAATCTCATCATCCAACAAGTCCCAAAGGTCATGAATTCTGAACTGACATACTAAAAATAAACCTTTAATATTTTTTTCTGGAGATTTCTAAGCCACAAGATTTTTGGTTTTCTTTTCTAGTCCATATTTCAGATCCCTCTCTTTTATGCTATCCAATGATGTTTCCCCTTATCTCATTTTATTATCTTTTTTTCTAGACATCTGTGGCTTCAACTGTTATTGTCAGTCCTGTCTCTAGTCTCATACACCCAGCTGTCTCCTGAGCAGTTCTGATTTGAAATGTTTTTCAAAGACAGTATTCAACTTACTCAAAATGGAACCCTCATTTTCTATACCTAAGTTGTGCTTCTTCATCTGTGGTCTTCACAACCTACTTGACTTTTTGGACTCTTACCTCTTCTCCTACTATGTACTTTAGTTCAGATCCCTGTAACTTGGCAAAAATCAAAAGGCAAACAAAAAGCAAATGATAAATGTCCTTCAGCGCTTTCAGTTTTGCACAATCTATCATCTTTCGGAAATAAAAACTTTAACATATCATACCCTTCTCAAAGTTATTCAAGGCTCCTCCTTACTTCTGTTATTGTAGTTATTTCGTTAAGCCTCCTGGTGATCTGGACCGCACCCACCTTCAGCCACTTTGTGCTCTCTGCCACAGCCATGATGAACTGTGTCCTCTTACTTCCACAGATTGGCCACCATCCACTCCATGAAAGCTTTTCTTCACTCTTCATTTTCCTAATGGCTACTTATTTTTCAAGATTTGACTGAAGCATCCAGTGTTCCAGGAAAAAAGATAATCCCCCCAGACTGAGTCAGATACTTCTATCACTGTGTTTCAATGCTTGCCTTTATCCTAACACTTATCACGAATTGCTATTCTCTGTACTTTTCTGTGTATCTTTCTTTATACTTTTAAAATATATCCTTCACTAAACTTTTTTCTAACAACCCTATAATTTCCATATATAAAAAAGCATGTTAGCGCTTACTCATTTTTGAAACCTTGGGCATCTTATGTAATACCTGATGCAAAGCAGGTACTGAGAAAAAGAAATTAAATGAACAAAGGAAACAAAAAAGATATCTTTAAAACTAAACCTAGACACTGGCATCGTTTATGCAATTAAAAATCTTTAGCAAAAGACAGGAAATAACTGGGGTAAAAAACAGACCAGTCTTCAAGGGCATTTAACAAGTACTATATTATGATCATAAAAAAAAAAATCTATAAAGATGACACTGTATTCTACGAGTAAAATAGCCAGATGTGGTGGCGAACACCTGTAATCCCAGCACTTGGGATGCTAAGGCAAAAAGATTACTGCTAGTTCGAGGCCAGCCTGGGCTATCTGGTGAACTGAAGGCCAGCCTGGGCTACAGAGCAAGACCCTGCCTCAAAAAACAAACAAAAAAGTAAAATGGGGCCGGGGATTTAGCTCAGTGGCTTAAGCGCCTGCCTGGCAAGTGAAAGGTCATGAGTTTGATCCCCGGTACTAAAAACAAAAAAACAAACAAACAAACAAACAAAAAAAAGAGTAAAATGTTATACATAACTGAAAACTACAACAGTACTGAATCTTTATTTTAACCTGTCAGAATCTACTTCCCCTTCTTTTCCTGATAACATGTACCTGGATCTTCTATTGCATAAAGCATCCTTTTCCAAGGTATGCAATTGTGATACTTAGCCTCTACTAGCAAAAAGGCCAAAACCAAAGTAAGTAAATAAAGGTAGGTCAATCAGTCCCTATCACACTCTGAGAAATCTAACTATTGAGCAGAGTGATTACTTAAAGCAAAAACAATGAGAAAAGATCTACCCTAGTACGGGCTCATAAAAACTGCCCATCACTTTCAGCCCATCACTTTCAGCTCTCTAGGTCCTGGAATTGCTCAAATATCTATTCTACCTAAAACTCAGCTTTTTCATTTTTAAGAGTATAAACTCATCACTATGGCACAGTATTTAAAATTTTCCAAAGCTTTCTGCTGCTTTAACTAAAGAAGCCTACATGGATATACTATTTCAGCCATTTTAATCAAATTAGGCTATCTTTGAATAACTTTTGTTAACAAAATGAAAGTTAACTTCAAACAATTTTTAAATATACTTACAGAAGTGAAATCAATGCTAGACCTAGAACATAAAATATCACTTATGCTACAATAGGAAAAAAAAAAGAACAGCATAATATTCATTTGAGTTTTCCAGCCAGGTGTTTTAACTCCATTAAATAAGATCTAGCATATAAACAACATGCAAGATCAAACATCTTCCTTCTTATAAGATCATATTTTCATTAGAAATCAAAAGGCAAAAAAGTCATATTAATAAGCAATGCAATCTCTGCTTCAGCTTTGTTTTGGATCCTCTAATCCAATATGTCCTATGGAGCATCCGCTTCAGTTCTTATTACTCACTACTGAGTGATAGATTTGAAGTCAACTACAAGATTAATACCAAGAAAAAGACATTTCTAGAAACACCTACTAGAACAGCTAACGTTGTAACTTGTGTGACTGCTCTCACAATCTACTACAGTCCCGAGGCTGCAAATACAGGGGTGGATACAAATGAGCAATGTCAACACTTCTGGGGCCCATGTTCACAATCAACCTGTACCAACAGCTTAAAAAGGGGAAATGGAAGTATATAGAAATGAGACTATTAGCCTCATATCTAACTTATCAACTATGTCTTCTAAAGTTCCAAATTGTATCATTGTACTAAGTTTAGAAATGTCTTTCAAAGGAGGAATATAATTTCAGTAGAAAGAAAAAAAATACCATATTTCTTTTTTTCTTTCTTTTTTTTTTTTTGGTACCGGAGATCGAACTCATGAACTCACGCTTGCCAGGCAAGCGCTTAAGCCACTGAGCTAAATCCCAAGCCCAAAATACCATATTTCTCTTGTAATCTAGGCCTTATTATTCACCATATCAACCTAACTAAAATTCTCATTCAAGATCCATCAACATCTTCAGCATGTGAGAAATAAAGGACAAGGACATAAACAGAAAATAAAGTTCTTATGTTCTCCTTTAGGGAAAACACACAATTTAAGTGGGAGGACCAAAATTACATATGAAAAAAACAATCAAAAATAATCAATGTGCTACCTAGGTGTGGTGGCACATGTCTGTCATCATAGTACTAGGAGGCTGAGACAGAAGGATCACCATGAGAGAGGCCAGCCTGGGCTACAAAGTGAGTTCAAGGCTAGTCTGAATTGCATAGCAAAACCAACGCTATCTTTAAAACAAAACAAAAAAAAATCAATGGGCTAATTTCTATTATTTTTACCTAAATTAAAGTGATTTGGGAAAAGAGGTAGGTGGAGAGCATGTAGGTGCTGTTTGGAAATCAAGAATGGTATTCATTAATCTGAGTTTTTTGGTTTTTTTAATTTCCATTTATATGTAGTCAAAACTAAATTCAATGCAACCTGTATCTACCATTTCTCTTCAACATGTTCCCAGTAAGTACACACTATAATTTTGGTAACTGCTATTACAGTTCTTCAAATATTTATAGAAAAGACTGCTTCAGGGAAGGCTGGGATTTTTCTGTTAAAGAGAGAAAGGAGAAAGAGAAAAAGAACAATTTCAAAGTAACAGAAATGGCATGACTTTATTCATTGCTGAATATCAAATTTGGTTTTTAAACACCAGGCTTTTGGCACACATATTATTGTATTATTACCCAACTTCCCCCAAAAAATCACATAGCTAAATCATTGTAATCTAGACAATAGAGTTAAAAAAAAGAATTGTTGTCTAATCTCTCTTCATAAGCTGGAAGTACTTTACTTCTTCTGTAATATAAACAATAACAATAAACAACTGCTATGGAAAATACCAAGAACAAAATCACTGTTGGTGGCAACATCTTTAAAAGCAGAAACTGCAAATAAATAAATAAGTAAATAAATAAATTAAAAAGCAACCCCCCCACACACACAAAAGCAATGCAGTTGGACAGTAAACACAAAATTTTTTTCCCATTTGTACAGTGTTGGGGGCTGGGGATTTAGCTCAGCTGCATAAGGGCCTGCCTGGCAAGCTCAAGGTCACGAGTTCAATCCCTGGTGCAAAAAAAAAAAAAAAACCAAAGCAAAAGAAAAGAAAAACAGTGGGATTTGTACAGTGTTGGGTTGAAGAATTTATACTACCTCAAACTTATAATCAAAACTTATAATGATAAGAATGTAGTACTGACCTCTCTCTCATTTTCACACACACACACACACACACACACACGGATCAGAAGTCCAGAAATGGACCTATACACATGTAGTCCATTATCTTTCAACAAAAGTGCCAACAAAACCCAATGGAAAAATAAAAATATTCAGTAAGAAATGGACATCCATTAAAGGAAAGGGGGAAAAAAAAAACCTTGGCTCTTAAACACAGAAATTACCTCAAAGCGAATCACAGATTGAAGTATAAAAGCCAACAGTATAAAAACAAAAAATGGAAGAAAATCTTTAAACTTTGGGGTAGGTAAAACTTCTTAGGAGACTAAAAATATAAATCATGAAGGGAAAAAACTGTATCTGAACTTCATAGGCTGGACTTTGTAAAAATTAAACTGCTCTTTAAAAACAGTTTTTTAAAAAGGCCCACCAGAGCCAGGGATATAGCTTAGTGGCACAAGCACCTGCCTGACAAGCACAAGGTGATGAATATGATCCCCAATACCAAAAAATAAAGAAAAGAAAAGAACAGAAAAGAAAAGGACACCATGGACTGGAAGAATACATATTCAATATGCTGGACAAAGAACAAGAAAACAGACTATATAAAGAACTTTTAGAAGTCTACGAGGGCCAGGGACTTAGCTCAGTGGCATATGCACTTGCCTGGCAAGGGCGAGGTCATGGGTTTGATCCCGGGTACTAGAAAAAAAGTTTATGAGAAGGAGAGAACATTATAAACAGGTAAGAAGAGTCTAATGATTTAATGACTTACCAAAACATAGATACAATTGGGTAATAAAGATGTTCAAAACCAGTGGTCCCTAGTGAACTGTCAATGGATATCCACAATGAGATACCACACTACCAGACCAGTAGCTAACTAAAATATGTTAAACATACATGTTGATGAGGATGAGAAACAACTGAAATTTTCATACACTGTGAGGAGGAATCCAAAATGTCACAGACACTCTTAGTTATATGCCCAAGGGCAATGGAAACATATCCACTCAAATACTTATACATGTATTTTTCACAATAGCTTAACTTACAATAGTCAAAATCCAGAAAGAAATCAAATAATAACGTAAGTTGGTAAACAAATGCACACACACAGTAGAATACTGTCTGGCCATGAAAAGGAAAAGTCTCAAAACTATGCTAAACAAAAGAAGCCAGACAAGAGTGCATACCCTAAGATTCAATTTGTATGAACTGTAGAACAAACAAAAAACAATCTGTAGTGACAGAACACAAATCAGATGTTATCAGGGGGAGAAGGGCAGAGGGGAGCGATCAAAAACAAAGGAGTAAGGGAATTTGGGAGAATCTAATCTAAATCTTCTATATCTAAACTGTGGTGGTAGTTACATGGGTACATATATTTATCAAAATGCAAACTATATACCTAAAATGGATACATTTTACTTTATGTGAATCATACCTGAGCAAAGCGGTTTGGGGTATGTGATTGTTTTAAGAGTTATTAGTGAGTTGAGAAACAGAGAAAGGCAGAGTGCTAATATATGAAGTAACATTTTATAAATCAGAGAAAAGTTCAAGTTTTAGCACAGATAACTGAAGTGCATAACTGAGAATTTATTTAAATTCATCTGTAAAAAGGAAATAATTCACAGGATAGCTGTAAAAATTAGATGAGACAGTTAACCTTATAACTGTGTGGATGTTGCTATATCACAGCAATATAACTCATATTAGTCTGTGTCTGGGTTAAATTGTGTCTAGGTTAAACCAAGATACAACTGAGAAAATAAGTTACATGCAGTAAATTATGGAAGGATTTCTATGGGAAATAATTTTATATCCAAGTTTTGAGAGAAGCAAAGGAAACGGAAAGGAAAGAGGGTACTGTAGGTGGAGGGAATGATAATGTGCAAAAGAATGGAGGCAGAAAGGAGCAAGTTATGTGTAGGAGACTGCAAAATTAGCAAGCCTGTGGCAGCAAAGCCATATTTGGGAACAGGAAAAAAAAAAAAATCAATCTTCCCATCTAATGCAAATATTCATTTAAATTTTACAGTAGGATCCAAAATTGTTGCTTCATCTAGCAGATGCTATGATAAAAACATTGGACTGTTTAAAATAGACAAAAAAGTTTTTTCTGTCAAAAAAATATGAATGGTTACAATCACCAGTTTCAGTCTCTTGAGAGTTGGTCATAGCCCTCCCCCTCAAAAAATAATTATTAAAATATAATAATAGCTAAGCAACATAAGAACTTGCTGTGTAACTGTCACCATGCTACTGAAATTAAGAAAGCCTTTAAGGATTTTTCAGAATCTAAATTATGTAAGTGATTATTTTGGAAAACAAAATGTTTTTTAAAATGTCCCCCAGATACCTATTCAGCTGCAAAAATTATCTCATGGCATACTGCTAAAAATTAAAAAATATTCAATGTTAAAGAATTTCAAGAGACCTAAAGTAAATAAAGTAAGAATTCTTGGGCTTCTGTAATTTTGAAATGCTTTTTTTTACATTTATACACTTAAAAGTGTTAATGAAAGAATCCAGGATTAGCATTTTTATGGTGTTCAAACTAAAAAAAATCTGTATTAGGGCTTTTACATATGTGCCAAGAGAATTTTTCTACATTTTATATATAGAATAGAAACATGTTTTTTTCAATGTCTTATTTGTGGAAAAAGACAGCCAAGAGAGCCAGTAATAACTTGAGCTAATTTAGTTCTCAGAATAAGAGAAATGTACAGAAACGTACAACGAGAGAATGAGATGCACTGTAAGAAATGAAATACAAAAGGTCAATAATACTGACCTTAAAACACTAGCAACAATGAACTATGTGGAGAAAAGGCTACAAAATTAAGTCTCTTTTTTTTGAGAAAGGACGTCATATAGTGACAACTAACAAATGAGGTTTCAGCTGACCTATTTACATCAGAGCCATACCCAATAAGAGATGTTGACTCAGGAGAGCACACAAGTACTAAAGGGCAGCCACACCGACTTGCTTCTGTGGAGCTGCATTTTACAATGTGGCAGATAAAATGTTTACAAAAACAAAAATTATAGTCTTCAGAATAACTATCAATCTTCTCTCTCTCTCTTTTTTTTTTTTATCGGTACCAGGGACTGAACTCACAACCATGCACTTGCAAGGCAGGCACTTATGCCGCTGAGCTAAATCCGCAGCCCCTCAATCTTCTCTTTAAATTTTTTCTTGGTAGTATTTTAAGCTCTAAAATACTTTTCAAAGCATTTACTAATCTTATAAACATAAACTGGGTGAAAAGTTTTGAAAAATAAGTGCATTAGGTAATGTATGCCAATACTGATTTGTACTTGTTTTGTTCCCGGTTAAAAAGAGCTTTTTAGAAAGCTAATATTGCTAAAGATTATTTTTTAAAAATAGAATTGTGAAAATTTTTAAATTAATGCTCTCAAGAGTAATGGGTCAGACAGACCTATAATCCTAGCTACTTAGGAGGCTGAAGTATGAGGATTACAAATTTGAACCTAGCCTTAGTGAACTGGCCTCAAAAGATAAAATAAAAAAGACTGGCAATGTAGGTCAGTGCAAAGGCTCTAGGTTCAGTCCCCAGTACTGGGGAGGAAAAAAAGAACCAATGAATAAATGAATGATTTAATGGGATGACAGGCATTATGACAGTATTCCATTTATAAAGGCTTTTACTGTTGTTTAAACTTATATGTCACATAGCGATAGAAATTAGAAATTTTGCCTGTGCGATTTGTACATCACTCAGATTGAAACTTTGAGTATGAAATCCAAAATTTAAAGAGATAAAAATCTCCTGTGAGAAGCTCTAACAGCTGCTAGTAAATAGGAAGAGGAAGAAAAATATCCTGAACTTCTTGCTCAGGGTAGTAAATATATTTTTGAGCTATCTACCTTAGAACCATGCCACTCAACAGTGCTCATGCATATATATGCATATATACATATATATATACACACACACATATAAGCAAATATCAATTTTAAAAAGTAAATTTAAATTAAAGCTCTCCTGGACAAGCCACTGTTGGAGTCATTAGTTTTCTCAATTCTAATACTTGTTTGTGCCTCTGCCTTAATAAAATTTTATTTGGAAAAAAGTAATTTTAAAAAGTTCAAGTGAAAATTCAAATATAAAGGTCAGAGAAATTTAAAAATACGTATAAGTGACAAAAAAAATACCAGAAAAATAAAACCCAAAAATTAGGAATAAAAAAAAATACATAAAATGTTAGTAGCCAAAAAATGCTGGGGACATAAAAGATAAAAACAACTAAAAACAGAGATAAAAAATGAAAGGCAACTTAGAACTTAACAAGACTCTGTCCCAAAATAAAATATTTTAAACAGCAGTAGCTCAGTGTGAAGCCCTGGGTTCAGTCCCCAGTACCACACTACACTACACACATACACAAATAAAAACTCTAAAAGGAAATAAAAGTAGCAACTTAAGACACTGAAAGCATAAAAGCAAAAGTCATCTTTTAATACACATAATTAAAATAATAATAATAATATAGCAGTGCTAATTTAAAAACTGCATTTCTTCAATCAAAGATTCTTCAAGCTAAGATTGCTTTGTCCTCCCAAGTTTGTCATGAAAATTTTACTTAGCAAATATTTTCAGGGGAGAAGACAAAAAGATTACTCCTGGCTTCATACCAATAGTTCCTATGCCTAGTACCCCAGCTTCTCCAAAATACTTAGTGAGAAAACGACATAGTTCCTGAAAGATGCTGGGCAGGCCATATGCCCCATTTGTCTTACCTCCCATGAAGAGTAAACAAACACAACTGAACACTGACCCATCTATATTTCTAATTTCCCCCAAAATATGAATTTTCAGTCAAAAAATTTAATTAACTTCAAGGAATCAAGGTGATTTTTTTAAGTCATTCTTATAAAACCAGTAGAAATACTTAGAGTACACTATGAAATGATAAAAAATCGTTTTTTTGAATCTTATTTCTCACATTTATTTTTTCCTCTACCACTACTGTAGTTTTAATCTGACAAGAGTTTATCCCTTTAACTGTTCACAGCTAGGTTGAGATAAATTACTTTCCCATATTTAATTCAAAAAAAATGCGCCCTTTGAAACCTTAGCATTCCTAAATAACATTTTAGAGCTATTAGGAAACTTAAAGTCAGTCCCTCAATATCAATAAATGTTATGGATGAAGAAACTGAGAAAGGCAAGTGATTAGATCCCAGGTCTCTAAATCTCAGTCTAATGTTCTAATAACAAAGAAATCAGCCTTTTAGATTTAAGATGTACTGTTAGGGGGAAAAACTGCAAAACAGTATCATAACCTTGTTGTGTTTCTAAAACTTACAGGTAGAATGTCTGTGTGTGTGTATATGCATATACAGACATGGGGTGGGAACCAGAAGAAAAACTCCAAATTGCTATTAAGTGACCTATTTCAAACATAAAGGAGAGTTTGGAAGCAAAAGAAATTAACTTCTTGAGTTTCTACAGTTGTTGACTAAAACATTAAACATATGCTGATGTAACCATATTTTTTTCTTTAAAATTTTAGGCAGGCAAATACATTTTTATAGGAAAATAAAATCATTTCAAAATGGATTAGGTCTTTCTTTCATTTCTCCCTCCTTTCTCTTCTCTCTCTTGTTCTCACTCTCATTCTCACATTGGCAGACACAGACAGTTCTCTAAAGATAATTTTGTAATTTGGACTAACAATGAATTACCTTAGTTTGTCTTCACATTAAATGTCATGTTCCCTTAAGAACAGCACAAACTTAACTTATATTAGAATTATTCTAACAAATTGGAGTAATTAAAATATTGAAATCTGAATTATAAAATGCATTTAAAGACATTTTCCTTTGGATATATAATAGTAACAGAAAGTGAATCAAATCAGGCCTGGCAACATGTACTTGTAATCCCATTTGGGAGGTTGAGGCAGCAAGATCAAGAATTCAAGACCTTGTGGGCCTGAAGCAAGGCCAGCAGATCACTGTAGCTGCTGGTTTCAAACAGGAGCCTAAAGAGAATTCTTTCTGTGGTCTGTTGGCCATTTCAGAACTTTGGAAATGGAATGGTCAATTCATCAGAAAGAAATAGCAGGTGAATATGGCAGACTTTAGGGGGCCTGCAGGGGAGAGACCCTGGCACATCGGGACCTGCACCACGCGGTTGACTTGGGGTGCCGGGAGAACAAGGAGCTCCTCCCCTCTCTGGGGGGCGACTGAGAGTGTGGCAGACTTTTGGCGGCCCAAAGGAGAGAGACCCTGGCATGTTGGGACCTGCACCACGCGGTTGACTCAGGGTGCTGGGAGAACAAGGAGCTCCTTCCCTCTCTGGATGGTGGCCGTGAGTGTGGCCGACTTTCAGCAGCCCGAAGAAGAGAGACCCTGGCACCTCGGGACCTGCATCGTGCGGTTGACTCGGGGTACCGGGAGAACAAGGAACTCCTCCCCTCTCTGGGGGCAGCTGAGAGTATGGCAGACTTTCGGCGGCCTGAAGGAGAGAGACCCTGGCACGGGGACCTGCACCGTGAGGAACTCTTCCTGTCTCTGGGGGGCGACTGTGATCCTGCCTGCGCGTGGGCTGAGAATCAGACATCTCATGTCGTCCTGTCCCCCATCCCGTGTCCCCTCCCCCCTTGGCAAGTGGGAGCCAGTGAACTGGACATCTTGTGAAAAGATTGGCTATGTTATTTAGTATGAGTGCTCCATATGCAAAGATAAGGACAACCATTTGGAAGAAAACAAGAGACAATATAACAGATAGTGAAGATCTCTGGTTTTCTAGCTTTGAAATTTATGCTTTCTTATGTCCCGTTCTGTTCTGTTTTGTTGTGTTTAATTTTACTCCCTTTTAAAATAAAATAAAAAAAATAAAGTTCAAGACCTTGATTGCATAGCAAGACCTTATCTCAAAAAAATCAAAAAGGAAACAAAGTGAATCAATGTATGTGTAAGGAATAAGAGTGTTTATAATTTTAAAGTTATTTAGATGTAAAGCACACTGCTAAAGTGGTTTTTAATCATGTTAAAAAATCCCCACTCCCACCACTGTGTAAATTTATCACTATAGGTATTAAGGTATTCCTTAAAAGCTGATAGACAATAATAAACAAGCTCAGTTATCTATGCAAATTTATGAATTTTAGAATCAGTAGGTTCAATGAGATATTATTATTATTATATAGCTATTGTCTTAGTTTGTTTTCTGAAGCTATCACAACATACTTGAAACTGGGTAATTTATAAAGGGAAGTGTATTTGGTGCCTGGTTCTGGAGGCTGGGAAGTCCAAGATCTGATGACCCAAATTAGTGATGAGGGCTTCCTGTTGCATCTTCAGATGGTGGAAAACAAAAGCACAAGGAGGCCTGTGCACAAGAAAGCTTCAGGGATAATCTCACTTTGTAGCATTCACTCTCAAAAGAATGAATCCATGTCCAAGAGAATTATCATTCACCCCTAAAAACCTCTTAAAGGTCCAATCCTCTCTCAGCACTGTTATATTAAGGCTCAAATTTCAACTTGAATTTTGGGAGACAAACCATATTCAAACCATAGCAGTTGTCAATAAAATCTTAGCAGGCTATCTGTCCTTCAAGTTTATTTACTTTTATTTTCCATAATCTTGGAATATTAATATCTGTTATTTAAGAGTAAAGGATGTCTTAAAATAAGCAAATGAAGTTTTCTTCACGCCTTCTCTTCCAGGTTCCTTCCTGGTCTATAGAAAGTGGGTACCCATCACTATAATTTTATTGCAACTATTTAGAGAAAGACCGTTTGTTGCCAAATTGAATGCTTACTTTGCCTACTGTTTCTTCAGACTTTCCTGATCTTCTAGTGATTTTATCTTTTTAATCAATCCTTTAATTCTTTTACTGGCTCTTGTCATTCTAAGATGTCAAAATGTCTGAGGGTTTCATTATAGTAGAGCCATTCTCTTCCTCTTTCAACCACCAATTCTCATAGAGTTACTTTTTATCCATATCACCAGCCTAGAACTTTTGCTTGCATTCAAAAACCATACATGGCTTATAACAGAGGTTCAAAACATTGAGGATGCATCAGAATCATTTGGAAGGCTTATCCAAAAGCAATTTCTGAACCCCACCTCCAAAGTTTCTTACTTTATAGGTCTAAGCTGAGACCACAAATCTGCATTTCTAATAATTTCCCAGGTGACAAACTCCAAGAACCACTGCCTACGGGATTCTCCCCTTGGATGAGCCATGTGTACTCTAATTTCAACATGCCCTAACTAGTATCCTGTCATCTGCCCTCATCTCCCTCCCAGAGCGCTTTCTAAACCTTTGTTACAAATTCTCCAATAGTTTCCAAAGGATCTTAAGACAAAAATCAAAATTCATAACATGGTCTCAGGCCTCATGTGATCCAGTCTCTCCTCCTGTACCACACTGCTAATCCTATTTCTTTTTCCATTTTTTTTTTTAAACCAGTAATCAAACTCAGAACCTCACACTTGCCAGGCAGGTGCTGCGCCTGTGAGCTATATTACTGGTCTCCTGTTCTTTTTAACACGTTTTTTCCCCTCAGTCACAGGGGACACTCTCAGTTCCCAGCAAATGCCAAGTTCCTTGCCATTCTGAGATCTTTAAACAAGATGTTCTGCCAGAAATACTCTTCTTTTCTCTCAGCTCAGGTCCATCTTCACTATCTCCCTTTCCCTCTAGGTCAGTAAACTCTTACATTATCCTGTATTTACTTCTCATAGCTTCCTGCAATGGTCATCACATACTGAGTCATGCAATCAGTCATTTACTGTCTGCTCCTTGACCCCTTCCTCCCCACCACACAGGAGGTCAGAGGGCATATCTGTCTGGCTCCTACTGAACCATCAGCCCCTTACAGAATAGCTTGCACTCAAATCTGTTAAATTTATGGTCTTTATATAATACTAAAATATTTTAAAACCTCAATGGGAAAAACATCACTAAAAAAGCACTAGAGGCACTTTTTAGTATTCTTTAATTCCTACAGATAAGGATACTTCATCAAACTCTAAAATCCAAAAGTATTAAAAAAAGAAAAATTCCCTCAAAAGACAAAATAAAACATTCATATCACAGGTATCTCTGCAACAAGACATATATTTTTGGCTAGTATGTGCACTGAATATAACCCTGATATTCAAAAGCTATTCAGTTACATACAATGCAACTCAAGATAATTTTTGAAAAAAAAATTATATATATATATATATATATATATATATATATATATATATATATATATATATATATAACACATATATGAACCTTCATCATGGGCTGGGGAGATAGTTCACTGGCATAAGCGCCTGCCTGGTAAGCACAGCGTCCTCAGCTTGATTCCAGGCACCAAAAAAAAAAAGCTTTCATCAAAGAACAATCAGACGGGGTAGCTGTTTGAAATTAAAACAGAGCCACTGATAACCACAAATTACATAATAAATACTAATACAAGTAATAGTTATCATGTAAACTTCCACAAATGTTATTTTGTAGATTTTGATTTTTAAAATGAAAATAATTCATCCACCAACTTTTTCTCTAAACTGCAGTGCTAAGTCAGCATAGCATCGACCTAGTAGGAAAGAATACTAACAAAATGACAATCTTAAAACATAACTTTAATATAGCATAATTTACATCCAAATAAAAATCATCTCCATTCACAGTAGTCACAGTTAGATACTATTTTAAGCTGCTACTGCACAAAATAATTTTGGAATTTTTTTGCTAAGCATATTCTTAGCTACTTTATAAAACAAACAAGAAGAAGCTTCATCCCTCTGGTCATTGCTTATTTTTAACTACAAATGACACCCTCCATTTTGATCCCTAATTGCAGTATGAGAATTGACTAGAATGACTTATCACTTTTTCCAAATATCAGATTGTTCCTCAAAAAAAGATGCTATTTGCTCCAACAGAATATAAGTTAAAAGGAGATTAAAGGCACTAAGAAGATAAAAAAAAATATATCAAAACAATGACATTACTGAAATAATTTCAAGGTAACTTTGAATACACAGATCATGTCTTAGACAAGTTACAGTATATCTAAAAACTGGTCACATGTCTACTTTGGGCATAATGTATAGAGATGGATTTGATACCTGAATTAATGGTTTTTCTGAATGACACATGCTAAAATGCAAAAGCGTATTTATAGACAGATTAAGAATTGGAATAAATTTAAACAATAAAATTTCATGGTCAAATATAACAACATACCTTAGGAAGTCGCTATGTATGCTAAAAACAAGATGGCTATATAATGAAATAGGCCAAGTTCTACTTCTTATTTGGCCTCCTTAGTAGCTACTGAGCACACTACTTAACCACTTAAGTGTGTCACTCAGGCAGGTGTTTATGTATTGAATATCCCAAAAGTCACTTGGGCATACATCATTTCAACCAGTAATTCTTGTATAGAATAAATGTGATAAATTTTTTTAACATTTCCTATTATACTATCTTACAAAAATTAATGAAAAAAATAAGCAATTTTTCATTACTCTGTATTTAATTAGACTGATAAGTGGTTAACCATAGTAACTGTAAAAATAGGAATAACATCATCTATAAAATGGCAATAATACCATCTATTTCAGAACCATTATAAGAGTTACAGGCCAAGAGTAGTGCCACAAGTCTGTAATACCAGCAGTTAGGAGGAGTTTGTGGCAGGAAGATGAGTTTGAGGCTAGTCTAGGCTATACAGCAAAACGCTGTTCAAGGGGGGAAAAAAGGTTATATTGCATAATACATTACCCAACTGGAATTTTAGCCTCTAATATCTTCAAGGAATCTTCAAAAGAATCTTAATGGCTATCTATTGCAAACTCCATTTGACTAAGACAGAGTGACCAAGTAGTTTGTCAAGGGCACACATTTACTTAGCAGGAAAGATAATACCTCTGGCAGGTTTCTTATTTTCCCAATGCATCTGTTTACTACATCAGTTGGTATTTAAAATGCTAAGGTTCCACTGACTGATGATAGATGTCTCAAAGATAAACTCAAGTACTCTTAAGGACAGTGCCTGTAATTACAATACTGGCAACCATATATTAAAGTAGCTTTATATATTAAATGTGTTTCCTTCTGGATTACTGAACACACGGGCATTCCAGAAGGGCTGTGTATACAGAAGGACATGCAAGTTCTGAGCCCTTTACACACACGTCTTTCCCCTGCCTATTCACCTGAATCCTTTGTAATCTTCTTACGACAAACCAGTAATTTTGTTTGTCTCAAGAAAAACTGCATTCTCATTTATTAAGTATGGCTACTGGCTACAACAAACCAACAGTTATCCAGTTTCTTACAAGTAAAAACTTCATATACAAACTTAAACTGAGAGTTCATTATTAAGAATCAAAGCTTAAACTGTAAGATCTAAAAGTTAATTCAGGACAGTTATTTATTTTATTATTGCTATTCAACCCTAAAAGCACTTTCTTCACATTCTGATAGACTAAGAATGTATTTCTAACTTTGGTGTGAAAGAAAAATGAATACATGAGCACCTAACTCTGGCCTAGACCCTACTGGGATTTGAATTCTAGGTATAAATTACTACAACAAAAGTGATCACCATCTTTAATTTATAACAAGTAAACAAGACAAATACACCTCTGTGTACCAACTCAGAAAGGATTTATGAAAACCAACAATTTCTATTACCAAAAAAAAAAGAAACTATGGAGATAACTCTCATTAAAAGCCTACTCCTAAAAAGAAACTCTGATCAACATGACAATGACAAATTCTAGTGAATGTTTTAGAAAGCAAGTAGTTTTATACTTTTTATTAAAATCACAATCTGTCTTATATCCATAAAATACATCATTGGTCAATCTCAACTGAATAATTTAATTACTATTACTATGAATTATGAAGCCCCCGAAATAACCAACTAAATGATACCTTACCAATTAACATGCTACATGTGTTGAGTAATCAACATCTAAAATGAATTTTCATCCTAATGACAGATCTGTGTTTTGGTTTGTTTTTAACTTCTTCATTCTAATCATAAATCCCTGAGGAAATAAAAGTTAATTTCCCAAATAAACATCTGAGCTGAGCATGGTGGCACACACCTATAATCCCACACCTGGGAGGCTGTGACAGGAGGATCGTTGTGAGTTCAAAACCAATGTGGACTACAAAGTGAGGCCAGCTTGAACTGCACAGTGAGACCCTATCTCAAAATAACAAACAAAAAACCCTAAAAATATTTAAATTGTTATCTATATAATGTTGGAGATTGTTTTTTCCCTTTTATGGGGTCTCACTATGCTCCCCAGACTAGGTTCCAATCCTGCCTCAGCCTCTTGAATTGCTGGGATTATAAGTATATATAATTGATACGTTGGCTTAAAGATTCTATTTTTAATAGAATTTATGTATTGAATATCCCATAATATTATGAATATTATTGAATATCAATAATATTATGGAGATATCACTGAAACATAAAAATTGTATATATTTAAATTATACAACTTTATGTTTGAAACTTCTATATAAAATTACAGAAATAATGAGAAAAGGTAACATTTATAGTAGAAGTAATAAAGGATTCAGTCAATTAGAAAGGAAATTAACCATGACAACAGATATCTGAAAGGGAAAATGCTCAGAACACATGAAAAAGTAAAGATATATAATCACTATTTAATTCAACTTCTGGATGCTAAAATCAAAAGTTTGATACAATGTACTGTTACAATTTCTCTATAATTACTATGATCATTAAATATATCAAAATGTACCAATAAAACCTAATGTTGTTCGATAGACTATAAAGTTCATAAAACAATTAGTTAATACAGTCAATTGCATTAGAACATAAGTGGTAACTTTGACTTCTTCTACACTGAAAAAAATACAGAAGTGTAGGATTTATTTCCTAAACTACTTTAAATTTCAAAGTAGTATTTACTAGGTAGGTTTTCTAATACCTTATATAACAATCAGGCCAAATCTGGAGGTTTTAGCCTTCCAAATCCAAAGTGCTCTGACAAGGTTAAACTTCAAAGCAGTCAGCATTTTTTCAAATCTGGATTTTAAAATCTTCTCATTATACAAGAATTATAATTCTAAATAATAAAAGACACATTCTACTAGTCAAAACTACAACTCTAAAGTTTCATGACAGAAAAGTAATGAAGGCAGTATCTTAGAAGAAAAGAAGTAAACTTAAATTTATTTACCGAAGTTAATTTATAATACTATCTAAAGTCAGTCAATATGAAGCCTGGGAAAGGAAAAAGAACATAAAATAAAATTTTAAAACAATGCTGAAGAAATGTGTGAGTATAAAATGAAAGATGCAAATAAAAATAAAGACCTGAATGAACTAAGCAGGAGATTTAAACTCAACTGTCAAAGCAATGCCAAATGTAAGGTAGAAAAATAAGTAATGGAGAAAAAATACCAACTACTAAACCACAGTAGCTATCACATTTAAAGCACAGAAAGAAATGAAAAGTAATAATAACACCTTCCCTGTCTGGATATATTGAAAAACTGAGCTTTTGAATTATCAAAATGTCAACAAAGTCATTAGCATAAAGTTTGACATTCCACTCCCTGGAGTAAAATCACTATTTCATACATAATTCCAAATGGTCTCATTTAGTTTCCAAATAATAGAATAGAAATGGCAAGAGAATCATAATGAGATGTGCAAGTTACATGACAACAAAAGAGGAAACTGAAAACTAAGCAGACAAAAATGCAGAAGAATTCAAGCTTTAGAACCAACTGATTTGAAGATAGACATATATCTACAAACCAATAGTCAAGAAACATCACTGTATTTTAACTCTTTATCTTGATATTTCAATGGATAATTCTGCACTAACAAAAAAATGGTTCAATAGATTTTCTATCTTCCATTTAAGAAGTTTAAAAAAGGACTTACCATAAAACGGGGTGATAAAAATAAATGCTCCCTCCAATTACTCTAGATAGTTCTTTGAAATAAAAACAATTCTTAAAGAAAGAAGATCGTAAGAGCAAAGAAATTAAAATTAAAGATACGTGTAGAGGGGAAATCCCACAAATTTCTGCCAAGATGTAAACAGAAGAGGCCACAGCCTTGTTATACCCTTTAAGAGTAACACAGAAAAAGGATGGGAGTCAACACAATGAACAGGATTCCAAAGAAGCACAACTGCAAAATAAACAATACAGCAGAGAGCAGAATAAAAACTGGGATACCTGGACATGGTAGCACATGTCTGTAATCTCAACACTCTGGAGGCTGAGGCAGGAGGAGTGCTGCAAGATGGGCTACACGGATGAGTTCAAGGCCAGCCTGAACTGCATAGGGAGTCACTGTCTCAAAAAGACCAAAAAAGGAGGGTGGGGGTTCACAAATAGGAGAATTATGAATTGCTTGATCGAATGCAGAAGGAACAACTGTATCTCCCACTCTCCAACTCCAAGAAGCACCTGCACAACTGACATTTACTCCGGTTCAAAAAGATAGTCAACACAGGACTGGAGATTTAGTTCAGTGGCGTAAGTGCCTGCCTGGCCAGTATGAGGCCTTGAGTTCAACCCCTGGCACCAAAAAAAAAAAAAAAAAAAGATAATCAACTTTTCTCTAAACAAAAAATTGTCTAGGAATCGCCAAGTGAGAAATGCTGACACAGAATAAGTCCTCATGTAGCATTTAAAGCCCCTACTGCCTGGCCCTCTCTCTCTGCCTAAAAAAATATCTGCCAAGATAGATCCTAATCTGTACTGCCCTGCCCATATGGTTTGGCCAGAATCCTCCTCCCCCAATGGAAAAATTGTACATGCAGAAAACAGTCCAAGGAACAAGTTGAGGGAGGGAAACCAAGACCAGGGAACCCAGTACTTTCAAACTCCAAATGGTCAACCAGAATCACCAAGCCTGTGAGAAAAACCAATCATAAAAAGGAATGATTGTCCTTTTCACAGACTGACCAGAGAGGAAAGGGAAATAACTGAGGTGACAAAAAATATCTCTTAAAAATCTATTTTACACATTCTAAGAATCACACTGGTATTACAACATAATTTAAGAACGCAGGAAAGCCCAGTTTGGCGCTGCATGCCTGCAATCCCAGCACGAGGTGGGGATGGAGTGGGGTGGTCTCTGAGGCAGGAGAATCATTCCAAGTTTGAGACCAGCCTGAGCTACAAAGTGAGTTCAAAGCCAGCCTGAACTGTGTAGTG
The DNA here is from genome assembly GCA_004027295.1 of Dolichotis patagonum. Taxonomy (NCBI): domain Eukaryota; kingdom Metazoa; phylum Chordata; class Mammalia; order Rodentia; family Caviidae; genus Dolichotis; species Dolichotis patagonum. The sequence goes on along the minus strand of PVJX010011479.1, from coordinate 25,573 downwards.
AAACCTTGTCTCAAAAAGACAGACCAAAAAAAAAAAAAAAAAAACCCTGCAGGAAAACAAAAAGAACAAGAAAATTTGTAGACTGCCTTAGAAAAATCAGCCAAAATACTAGATGAGGGGAAAAAAATCTGAACACAGAGCAAGAGAAGCACAAAATAAAATATGAAAGTAAATAAGGAGTCATCTAAAAGAAAACATGTGCCTAATGCAAACGAGAAAACCAAGAAAAGATGTTAATAAAGACAAAATAAAGGAGAATTTGCCAGATTTGGAAAAAAGAATCTGATTCAGACTATCAAGGAAAATGAGTGCCTAGAAAAAATAAGAATTACCTATACATCTGATTATGCCCTTGAAGGTAAAAGGCAAACCAAAGACAGCCAAAGAACAAATCATCTTAGGACAGTGACTCATACTGGCATGTAACTTCTAACCAGCATCTCTGCTAGAACATAGCAGAGCAATCTTTCTCAAGTTCTAAAAGCAAGTTACCTGTAACCAATAATACTCTTTCTAGACAAGCTATCAGTCAAATGTGTAGACAGTGAAAACACTTCTGTGCACAAAATTCAGAAAGTCTGTCTTTTTTATTTTTTCCAAAATCATTTTATTTCAAGGAGAAAAAGAAGAAAAAAAATCTGGCTCTCACATATACTTTCTTAAGAAGTTACTTAAGCATATACTCCAACAACAACAACAAAACTGGAGTAATAAAGAAAAATAGGAATGATAGAATAAAAAATATGATACAATGGAACCAATTCAAAAGTACAATGAAAGGAAGGTATATGAAAAGTTCTAAAATGCAACCAGCCCAAATTGAAGTAGGGTTACAGAAAACTCCCAATGAATAGAAAACATAGAAAAATAAATAGTGAAGAGGCAATTAGAAAAACAAAATGTCTTATCCAAAATTTTTAACTCAAGGGTCAGAACTAGTAAAATAAATTTCACTGGACATGGCTATATCAACATTTTCTTCTTGTAGCTCAAGGGCTGCTTAATAAAAACTACAGAAAAATCTTAACTTAGGCATACTACCTAACCCAGTAGCAATATTTACATAGTCGTAATACCAAAACTACTGGTTTTCATTATTTAGAAACAACCTATGGCCATAATGTCTGGGAATATGGGCAGAGGGGGGTCTTTTTTATAAACAATAAAAAGTTTAGCCATAAGTTTAGAGGGAGAAAAAAAGGGAAAACACAATATGGGTAATGTCTAAAACTGATAAATACGGTCAAACTTCAATAGAAACTATGGTATTTTTGAAACAGCATAGACAGACAATCCCTCACAAGACCTATCCATCCCCTAAAAGGGGAGAAATTCCTTTAATTGAATTCAGGTAAGAGTTGTTTTCAGCTTAAAATAATTTCTTTTCAAGTTCATGTAGTCTTTAAAAAACAGTGATTCTCTACTAAGGGTGACATTACTCCCTCAAGGGACATTTGGCAATGCTTTGAGACTTTTTTTTTGTCATTGACATAATTAGCAAAATTGCTACTCGAATCTAGTCGATAGACATCTGCAATAGGACTTTACATTCTACAATACGCACATACGTACCCACAAAAAAAAAAAAAAGAATTTTCCAGCCGAAAGTATCATGCCCCAAGTTAAGAAATTCTGCTTTGAGAGAATTTTTCAGATTTTCAGTTTCTCTCTTCCTTAAATTTTCAGTGGTGTTTGCGCACAGGAGAAAGTTTTCATGGGCATAAAGAACGTTATAGGTCTGAATGTAAACTCATGAACTGCTCTGCAAATTCTCAGTACTCTCTGAGGTTTGGCCTTTGGTCCTGAGAGTCCAGGCATATGCTAATGTGTATGTTCAAACAGCATCCAGTGTATCTCCTTAGTTGGCTCCACCTACCTCAGTTTCTGGCTCTTAGAGGATATTTTTAGAACCTCAACTACCCCCTCCATCCAGTCCCCAGTTTATAGTTAACATAACATTAGCTGCTTAACAAATAAACCTCAATTTTTCAATAGCTTCATATAACTAAGAGTACAGTCTTGGATGTTCCTGCTTGGTGCATAGCTTTCTTACACACGGTAATTTAGGGACTCTACATCCTTCCAATCTTATGACTCTACCAGTCCCTAAGATTTCTAACCTCTACATCAGGCCTTAGATTGGGAAAAGGTGGTTTAAAAAAAAAAAAAAAAAACACAACACCCACTTTCCTGCTACTTCAACTCAACAGTGACCAAATGTCATTTGTATTCACATTCTACTGGTAAAAATCAGTTACAAAACAAAGTAGAGATTTTGGTAGGCAATGACCTGAACCTGTCCTCATAACCTCTCCTGCAGTCTCCCTTTTTCTGCCACAAACAGCTCCATTCAGGCTTGCTGGCTACCACTGTTAACTTACAGTTTCTTCATTAAGAGTATCTGTCATATCACAGAGAAATTCACAGGGTACTCTCTCTCTGGGCCTTTCTGTACCTAAGTTCCCCATTTTCTTCTCCTGCAGCAATCCCATATTAATGTAGGGATAGGTATAGGGCAATAAATCAGTAAGCAGTTGTACAGGTTCTGAACTCAAGCAGTTTGGCTCCAAGTCTGTGCTGTTCTACCTCTTTAGATCTCTAACAGATAGGAAGTCTTTTTGTTATTACCAATGAGTATTTTTGTAAAGTGGCCACATCTTACAAAATAGCTTAGTAACTATCACAAACTCCACATTATGACACACAGCACTGTTTTCCTTTTCTTCTAAACTGCTCATATAAAATCTTATTATAGTCACAATATGCAAAATTAGAGAGTAAGCACAACTGGTCTCCCAAATATACTACCACCACTTAAACATAAACATAAACATGCCCACCTGTCAATAGCATCCCATCTCATCACACTCCTGTCCAATAATAATGGCATTTAGATGGAACTGTTCTCTTCCCAAATCTGCCACACACTCACCTTACAAAAATTCTGTAATTTCCACAGCAGCCTGAGCTTTCCTTGCAGGAACTCTACAGGCTGATAACCTACTGCTAATATGTCAGCACTTGGCATCAAAATGTAATTTCTTTCAGTGATGTTCATTTCAACAAGATACATTCCAAATTACAGATTTGTATCCTTCAACTATCACTATACAGAAACTATACCAATTCTGTAAATCATTATTTTTTTAAAAAATCAGCTGTAATAGGTCATCTTAAAACACTACTATGTATCAACTATGCTCTTTTATTTCTAGTCTGAAATCCCAGTGAGAAAATGGCAAGTTGATGAAAAATAAGTATTTGCATTACTTTGTTCAGAGGGGGAGAACTGGGGATTGAATTCAGGGCCTTGTGCATGTGTCACATATTTTTAAGATTTAAAAACAGATGTCAGTCATAATAAGTGAAATTTTAAAAATCAAGGGTATATTCCACCTTAAATTTTCATCAAACCCACACAGGCAAAACAGACTTAGAAAGATAAGGCTAGCCCTGGATAGCTCAACAGCACAAGCAACCTGCCTGGCAAGCTGAGTTCAATTTCGGTACCCAAAAAAAAGAAAGATAGATAACGCTAAGACCTATCATGAGTTGCAACTGCAAATGAATGATACAAGGCAGTATAATAGCAGTAATTAGAAGGTTAGGTTAACTTTCAAGTTCAAATCCTTTTGATAAACTTACTATTTAGCCTCTCAGTACCTCAGGTTTAAAAGAAAACAGCCTGTTTCTTTGCACCCCTGTGAGGATTCAATGGGATATGTGCCAACTAGTTTTAGAGTAGCAACTGGTATACAGCAAGAAGTCAACGTAAGTTAGCTATTATTACCATGACCAATCATTCCTCTAAGATGTGCCCTTTGAATCCATCAGTTTTTAATCACACTAAATCAAAAGGTTTCTTTTTTATTTGCAAAAAGCTAAGCCCTGAAATCATTTTCCCTTTTCTTCAGTTCTTCATGAATCTGGAATATTTTTGGGTAACTGACTTTTTTGTTATTTAAAAACCTCAAGACCCTTTTTAGTCTTTTTACAATAAAATTCCCTTTGGAATAGTATACAAAAGACAGACTGTTCTGTGGATCATGAGCAATAAAAAGAGTTCACAAAGTACAGTGCAATTCTGAGATTCAAAAAAGACTAAAGAACAAAGACTATGGAAGCAAAAAGTTTAGATAAGAAATAATGCAGAATTCTATTAGCCTGTTCAAAACATACTGAATTTTATAATCAAACATAGAAGATAGAGATCTTCATTGTTTATAGTCATTCATTTCACTAAAAACATTAAGCTTAACTGGAAGAAAACGATCCATCTAAAATTTTGATTCTCCATAGCACCTGCCTGGCAAGCACAAGGTCATGAGTTTGATTCCCAGTACAAAAAAAAAAATCTTGATTCTCATTAAAGCATTACCATGGGGCCAACTAGATGGGTTAAATAGATACTAGAAATGCTCAGCACTATAAAAAAAATTATAAACTAGAATTCATAAGTGAACCAAAATATTTTTTTCAAATCTAGAGACAAAAAAAATTATCTTTTTGAGACAGGATCTCTTTATGCAGTTCAGACTGGCCTTGGGCTCACACTCTGTAGCCCAGGCTGGTCTCGAACTCGAAACAATGCTCCTGCCTCAACCTTCTGAGTGCAAGGATTACAGGAGTGCACCGCCACCACACCTGGCTTAATTTTATACTTCTTAAAAGTCCTACAAGATTGATATTGAGATAGACATTTTCACCATGTTATATAATTTCATTCTAACCATAATAAGGTAAGAATCATTAATTATCCTCACTTTACAAGGGAGAGAATTAAGGTACAAGAATTTGCCCCAGGACACATTACTTGTATAAGATGCGGTCAGTTCTCCAAATTTTCCAACAAGTTAACTGCTCTTCCTTTAATTGCACTATTACCACTTCTAAAAACTAAGTACTGTACTCTGTATCTTAGCTTTTACAAGATGTGCAGATGTTTTTATCGGAGAGGCAACTATTGTGAAAGAAGAAAAATTTTTCATAATGTTAATTTTTTTAAATACTCACTTTGTTTAATCTGACATTATTCACTTCAATTTAAAAGCTTTGGTTCAGCTGTCCACCCTGGAAGACACCAGGTTATCTCCAGCTACACAGGCTCCATCAAGACCTAACATAAGAACCATCTCCAAGAAAGTTTCTCAGATCAAATGACCTGTTTCTGTCTTCCCAAGTTAGCATCCTTCCTTTATTGCCATATTTAGTGTGAGTTACATTAGTCACATATTCCTTTTGTTCTCTAGTCATACATTTGGGACATTTTTTTCATCCACTAAATTACTGAGCATTTGGAAATGAACTGTTGAACAAAACAGGTAAGGTTCTTGCTGTCATGGAGAGCTTACACTGTCTGGAATTTTAACAAAAGTAAAAATAACATCAGGTATAATAAGAGCATGATGTTCAAGGACAAGGATTTCTTCCCTATCAGGTCTCTAAAGAAAGCGTTCACCCTTGCAAGCTTAACACTTTTTAGGGAGGAAAAAATTCATTTTTATCATGTCTTCCAGATGATACTTTCAATTTCATGCCTTTGTGAAGGTATAATGAAAGGTGAGGACAAAGGCAGCCAGAAGGATCAATGTACTATCTCAGCAGGTTGCCACATACTTACATGAAATTTGCACATATTAATCCATATATCTATTCCTGTGTCACATCTACAAAATAACCATATATAATTCAATCACAATTGCTCCAACCAAGTGCCTCTATTGATCTCTTTGAACCAGCCACATTCATCAAAAGTGTATTGCTTAGGGGCTTTTAAAATTTTAGTTGTTCTTACGCTTCATTTATCATAAAAATAAGATAAAATCTATCTTTCCTACTTTTGAATTGCCTGACATTCCAAGATCACTGCTGTAAATGTTTTCAATCTGGATATAATATAAATATATTGTTTAAATATTGCTATTAGGGTATAAAATTTTCCAAAATAAACTATATTTTGTCTAACATTCCACAATTCAAGCAACCTGTTCTTGACAGATCATTTATAAACCACACCTAATGTAGTAAGAGCACACAGCAGTTAAAATCCTGCAACTCCTTCTGATGTGGTGACACACGCTATAATCACAACACTCTTGGAGGCTTAGGCAGAAAGACCTAGTAAGACTTAGTAAGACCCTGTCTCCAAAAAAAATTTTTTTAATTAAAAAATAAAAAGTGATGGGAATGTAGTTTACTGCACCCTGGGTTTATTCTGCAGTACCAAAAGTCAATCAATCAATCCTGCAATTAAAAAGAAAAACTTCTATAATGATACTTTATAAATTCATGATTTTATCACTTCTTAAAGTGAAACGTTGTCTCATGTAAAAAGTAAACATCATGTTGGCAAATGTCTAAGTGCTATGAATGTGCTGTAAGAAATATATCTGAATGCTTTTAAAATGCAGTAACAGGGGGGCCTGGTGGTTTACACCTGTAATCCCAGCACTGGGGAGGCTGAGGCAGGAGGACTGCCACTAGGTTGAGACCAGCCTGGGCTACAAGTTGAGATGGTTTCTCAAAAAACCAAAAACAAATAAAATGCAATAACATTCTAGGTAGGAGGGGAGTATCATTTTTCCACAGAGGTTCAATAACACTGACTCATTGAAAAAAAAAAAACACAACTATGTTTAATTAAACAAGTATTTCTAAGCACCCAGTGCCTCAAACTGTTTACATGGAATTTGACCACAACTTAATCTCCATAATTAAAGACCTACAAAGTAGCTCTTGTGTTTCCTCTCTTCTGTTTACCATCACTCTTTTTCCCCCTCTTCCTATGGGGAACAGAACTTGTGCTTGCTCATGCCACTAAGCTATATTCCCCATCCCTACCACCTCTTTTAAAAGGCATATAGTAATTATTCCATACAGTTGCTACTGAATGAAAATAAAGACATACACAGTATTAAAAGCACTAGTTGTGTTTTTAAGAGGTCATTCTACATTGCACAGTCTTATTCTTCCTTCTCCAACCTATTTTATAAAACCAGTTGTATATTAATAATGTCACTGCAAAACAGATTCCAGCAAAAATGGTCTTCCAGCAGAAAACCAAAAACAACAACTACATTATTTAGAGCAAATATGCTTATATCATCACAGAAGTTTTCCTTCTGTTTGAGAAGGAACCCAAGTACTTACTTCAACAGCATTTTTCTTTCAGACAGTATTTAGATAAAATGAAATTAGGTTATGTTCCGCAACACAAATGTCTTTCATAAAGAAAGTGTTAAATGACTTCTGTGAATGGAAAATCCGCCTGTACTCTGTTGCTTCGTCTCAGCCCGCCAGAGTGGGTGGTTCAATGAACCAAACAAAACGCATGCCCCATGTGAAGCGCCTTGGAACCTGATTCTACTCTAGAGCTCAGGAGCAAATATTAAATTGAAAAGTACAGCAAAGGCTTCGCCTTTCCGCCTACGTTACAAGGCGGCCTCGGGAACTGAGGTTTAGAGCACAACATCGTGGCACTCTGCTCTGCAAGGGCGGGTGCGGTCTGCGGTGCGCGGCAAAACCTCTTCTGGGGCTGTCACAGGAAAACCGGAGCCTCGCCTTAACCTCGCCTGGCGACAGAGCGCTAGCTCTCCGGGCGTGTGGGATTCCGGCGAGACCCAGCCACCCACTCTGCCAAACTTCACCAGAGGCAGACACTTGAGGCGACTAGAACGCTCCAATTGTCCCCCACGCCCAGCTTTGTAAGGCTGCAGATGAACCTATTGTGGGCCCCAAAACACCCCACCCCCGCCAGCCTTTCCAAACCGCCCCCCTGCTCTAAAAGGGACAAAGGAGCCAAGAGAAACTCCTCGGCGCGGGGTGGCCACGAGTCCCCGAGGCCAGCGCTCAGAACGTGGGAACAGGAGGCGCAGTCGCCGGAGGGTAAGAAACCTGCCGCCCCCGTCCTCGGGGCCAGCGCGACACTCACTGGTGTGTGGCCCCGGAGAGGCGGCGCGCAGAGAGTCGGCTCCTCGGGGATCCGGGCGGCGCCGGGGCTGGGCCCTGTAAGCGTCAGGTCGGACCCCAACTTCTCTCCAGGCAGCTGCAGCGTGAGGGCGCTGCGTAGCTGCCGCGGGGGCTCAGCGGGAGAGCGCGTCGGGAACTCCGACTCTGTGGTTCCGGGCCGGAGCGGGCCGCCTCCTTCCCTCCGTCGGCCCGCTACTGGCGGCGCCTACTGCCGCGGCTAAAGCTAACGCTACAGACTCTCCGGCTGCCGCTACACCGCCGCCCTGCCGGGAGCGCGTCGCGACCTAATGTTGTCATCCGCCGCGTCGCCGACTTTCTGGATGCCCAGAGCTTCCCGATCCTTCACATTCTAGCACCGCCCCCTCCATGTCCCGCCCCCCTCGCGCGGGTCTAGTCCCGCCCCCTTCCCGTCACGTGACGGCGCGCGGGGGCGGGCCCGGAGACACTTCCCCCTCCGGCGCGCGCGGGCTGAGCGAGAGTGGCGACACCTTTTACCGCCCTATTGGGGGCGATTGCGACTGCCCGTGGCTACCACAGGTGCGAAACCAGGGCCTCGGGCATCGCGCCTGCTGACCAGTTCGGACGAGGTGGCCTGGACAGTCGACCTGAGCCCAGTGCTACCTCGGAGGCCCGAGAGCGGGCCCGCCTCCTCGACCCCAGCCTCTTTGGAGTTTTAGTGGCACAGAGGCAAGAAGCCTTGGGTGACGTACAGTCAGGCTTAAAAAAGATCAGTAACCAACCAGTCATTCCTGTTTCTAGTAGCACGTTAATTGTGGCGTGGAATTTACTCACTAGAGGCTTTCATTTTTGAGGAGACAGTGGTGTATTTCAGTCACGCAGGGATGAAAATAGCCCGCGAACTAATTGTCCTTAGTCAAGTTCAGGAGCCTTCGTACCAGGTCTACTCACTCAGTTTTACAGTGTGTTAGGTTGATGGCAGTTTAAGCAAGTACACAATTTTGGCAGTTCCACTTTTAAAAGAAAACCTAGTTCTTGATTTTTTTTTTTTTTTTCTCTTCAAGCACAACTCTTGGGCATATCTTTTACCTTCCTTTTGAACCATGGCCCTAGAACCCTCTCCCTCTTCTCAGCGCGTTGATGAATAGTCAGCAAAAGAAACAGAGTTACGATACAGAAGTTAAGTAGACAAGAATGCCACTCAAACCCTGCAAACAATGAAGGCAAATGAGAAAAGTTGTCTTAATCATTAAACTCTTCGTATTCATTTTTCTTGTCTAGTCCAGAAAAAAGGACTTTCTTAAGCAATTCTTGTAACAGTTTTTTGATAGAAGTCAGATGGCATTTGATCAGCTGAGTACTTTGAAAAGAATCGCAACTTGGTCTGTATAGTCCTTAATATTAGTATATTTCATAGCTGCTCTACGAAGTATAAAATTTAAAGCTCACCATTATTTTGTTACCGAAGAAAGAAAAGATGCTGCCAAGTAAACTGTGCTATGCCGCTGATCTTTAAGGCATCTTGAATTCAGATGTTAGAACGTGAAAAACAGTGAGTCTTAGAATCTCTAGGATATTGTGATGAAATAGTGTTCCAGTGACGAAAAGATTTTACCAGGTTCTATTCTGAAGTCTAAAAGATTGTTCTTGTATTTCAGATAAATATGAGGAAAATTTATTATTTTGTGAAGCTAGTGACTGCTAGGTTGTAAGACATTGAAACCTGCCCCCCCGCCTTTTTTTTGGAGCAGTGTATTTCAAACTCCACTCTAAAATTTTTTTGATGAAATAAATTACCATGGTTTAGAATTTAAAATACCACACGACTTGAGACCATTCTCTTAAGTGAAATAAACCAAACTCACAAGGGTAAATACCATATAGTCTCCCTAATATGAGATTTGATAAGAGTATATAAGACTTTATGGTAAGCATGAGTCCCCATCTCATAGCTTCGAAGTCTTTCAAACTTTTCAATCATCAGTTGGAATGGTTTTATCCTGTTTTGTTTGACTGTATCGTACTTGATGATATGAATAGCTGTTTTGAAGAAAACAAAACGTTATGACAGCTATTGCTGATTTAATATCATCCTTCTTAGAAGTCCTACCATGCTTTTTTTGTTCTACTACCATTGGTTCTATCTATCACATTGTGTCTTATTGGAATTTGAATATGTGGGATAGTTCAAACAAATTTTTTTTCTTTTTTTATCAAAAATGAGATATTATAGTACCCATTGATCATTTTCTGTTATTTGGTTCAGAAAGCCCTGTAATTCTTTCACTCTGTGCATGGCTTTATACTATTATGTTATGTTTGATATTATTGTATTTGAAACTATGCTCAACTATAGCAGAGTAAGAGATATGGTGTTAGCTACTGTTGATGTCCAGTTGACTTAATGTAAAGTACTGTGTTGCCTATGTTGTCCTGTTCTGATCTGCTCTGTACTGCCCCCTTTTGTTTTATTCTCTTTCAAAAAAAAAAAAAGAATTTAAAATATCAGAGAAGATAATATATAGTAAGGTCAAGAATTGCTTTTATGGACCAAGTTTATAGCTCAGCAGCATAGCACCTTTCTGGCAAGCACAAGGTCCCAAGTTCACTTTCTGGTACAAAAAAAGAATTGCTTTTATATCAGATGCAAGGGACATGAATGTATATCCTACGTTATTTAAAATGTGTTTCAGTGAATTGCATTCAAACAAATTTGAAAAAGAATGTACTTACAGCATAGATAATATGCAAAAATATACTGTCTGGAAGACCATTTCCCTGGTATGTTTGGTTTGATATTTTTCTTTCTTTTTTTTTTTTTCTAGGAATCAAATTCAGAACATTGTGCTTGCCAGGCAGGCACCATGCCGCTGAGCTATACCCTTGAGTCCTGAGGTCTGTTTTTTTGTTTGTTAGTTTTTTTGGTTTTTCTTTCGTCAGCATCATGCTGTGTTTATCACAGTAGTTTTGTAGTATAATTTCAAGTCAAGGATTTTGATGCTCAGAATTGCTTTTGCTATTCTAGGTCTCTTCTGGTTCCACATGAATTTTAGGATTGTTTTTTCTAATTATTTGAGATATGCTATTGAAAAAAAAATTTTTTTTTTGTACCAGAGATCAAACTCATGATCTTACACATGCCTTGTGGGCGCTTGTGCTGCTGAGCTAAATCCCCAGCCCCATGCTGTTGGAATTTTGATAGGAATTGCATTAAGTCTGTATAACAATTTTTTTTTTTTTGGTATTGGGAATCGAACTCACGACCTTGCTCTTGCCAGGCGGGTATGTATACCACTGAGCTAATCCCCACCAATAATTTTGGAAGTATGATCCTTTTCACTGTATTGGTTCTTCCTACTCAAGAAAAAGGAATATCGTTCCATTTTTTTTATATCCTCTTCAGTTTTTTTAGAGTAGTATCATTTTCAATTAGGTATTTTACTTCCTTCATTAGCTGGATTGCTAGGTATTTCATTTTTTTTAATGTTACTGTGAAAGATGTTGGTTGCCTGATTTGTCTGTCAGTGAGTTTGTTATTTATGTATAGGAATGGTATTGATTTTTGAGTGTTCACCTTGTATCCGTCTGCACTTCTGATTTTGGCTATTGAATCTAGAAATCTTTTGTTGGAGTTTTGGGGTCTTCTATGTAGAGTACCATGTTAAATACTTTTTCTGCATCTTTTGAGATGATCATATGATTTTTGTCCTTGGTTCTGTTAATATGGTATATTACACTTACTGATTTATTGATATGTTGAATCATTCCTACATCCCTGGGATGAATCCTACTTGGTCATGGTGTATAATCTTGATGATTTGCTGCATTTTATTTGCCAGTATCTTATTGAGAATTTTTGTGTCTACGTTCATTAGGGATATTGGAATGTTTTGGTTTTTGTTTTTAATTTATTTTATTTTTTGGTTGTATCCTTCTCTGGTTTTGGTATCAGGGTAATGCTTACCTGCAGGAAAGAATTTGGCAGTACTGCTGCCCTTTTAGTTTCATTGAGCAGTTTGAGACATAGCAATATTAGGTCTTCTCTAAATTTCTTGTAGATTCAGCAGTGAATCCATCAAGGTCTGGGCTTTTCTCTGTTGTTAAATTTTTAATTACATCTTCAATTTTATTGACTAATATTATTTATAATTTTTATATCTTCTTGATTCAGCTATGATAATTGTATCCTGGACTCTGTCCATTTCTTCTATGAGATCTGGATTTCTGCAGGACGTTATGATTTTACCCTTTCCTTTCCTAGTTGCATGGATTTGAGTCTTTTCTTTCCTTTTTATGATAAGATTAACTAAGGTTTGTCAATTTTATTTAATCTTTCAAAGAACCAACTCTTTGATTCATTGATTCTTTATATTGTTTTCTTAGTCCCTATTGCATTAATTTCAGCTCTGATCTTTATACTTTCCTCCCTCGTATGAACTTTGGACTTATTCTTTACTAGAAGTTTGAGGTTCAACATTGTTTATTTGAGCTTTCTCTATTTTTCTGATATGAGAACTCACTGCTATAAATTTCCCTTGTACGACTGCCTTCATTGCATCCCATAAGATCAGGTATGTTGTATGGGCTTTATCATTTAATTGTAGAAACTAATTTTTTCTTTTAATTTATTTGTGAAAAAGCCAGGTGTGGTGGCACATGCCTGTAATCCTGGCACTTGGGAGATTGAGGCAGCCAACCTGGTCTACAAAGTGAGTGCAAGACCAATCTGTACTACATCGTGAACCCCTGTTTCGAAAAAAACAGGTAATAATGATAATATTAATTCATCAATGACCCATTGCTTGTTCAGGAGGGTGTTATTTAGTTTCTACGTGTTTATGAAGTTTTTGTGGTTTCTTTTGCTATTGATTTCCAATTTCATTGCACTCTGGTCTGGTATGCATGAGGTAATTTTTTTGCATTTATTTAAACATGTTCTATGAGTTAGTATGTGGTCTCTTTTGGAGAATGTCCTGTGTGCAGCTGTGAAGAATGTTTATTCCGATGTTGTGGGGTTGAACACTCTATAGACATCTACCAAGTCCATTTCTTCAGACATTTGGTTCATTTTTGTTATTTCTTGATTTTTTTGTGTAGTTGATCTGCCTATATGTGAGGTATTGAGGTCCTCCATTAAAATTGTATTAGTGTTTATTTGATTTTACATGTCCATTAGTATTTGTTTTATATAGTTGGGTGCACAGGTATTAAGTGAATATATATTTGTGGTTGTTATCTTTTCTTCTTGGATTGTTCCCCTTCCAAGGATGTAGTGACCTTTTTTGGTCTCTCTTAATCAGTCTTGGCTTGAAGTCCACTTTGTATGCAAATAGAATTGCTAACTCTGCTTTCTTCCAGGTTCCTGTTACGCGGAGTATTGTGTTCCATCCTTTGATTTTCAGTCACCAGCCACTGCTGTCTGCTGCATCCACTGCTTTGTTCCACTGGTATGTTTTTCTGTGGTAGCCTCTGGGGTCACCAGTAGTCACCGTATATATGCAGGTTTGAACTGGCCCTCCCACAAAGTGAGTCAGGGCTCAGAGAGAAAGCAATGAGGACCACCTCTCTTCTCTTCTTCTATGGGCTTCAGATCCTTGCTGGGTCCTACAGAAGGACTTAACCTCCTTCTCTTCCTCACATTGCTATATTCCAGCATCTGAACACCAAATCTCAGAGAAGCTATTTCTCTGCTGTTTGCCACTCTGCCATCTTCCTGAAAGTCTCAAGCTGATAATTTAATGACTTTTGTCAAAAAGTCATTTATAAATGACTTTTGATGGATACTTCTCTCAGATATCTGGCCAAAGCAAATACCAATTCTGCCTGGTAAAGCTCATCTTCATTTTGAACCTTAAAGAAAGACTACAAATAAAATTCAAAGGAAAATGATCAGCTTACATTTAAAAATTTATCAAGCACAAAAAAAATAGGACAACACTCATGAGAAACAGTACTAATAGAGTACAACAGAAAACATTCTGAAGAACAACAGATTTTGTCCTTGTGTTTATCAGGCACAGGCTATAAAATAATTAATATGAATAAAAGATATGTTTAACAATATGTACATAAAACAAGAGACTATAAAGAATGAAGATACTTGGGAGGAAAAACAAATAGAATTTAAATAATTGAAAACTATAACATTAAAAAATTAGTGGACGAATTTGATAATTTATTTAATACAATAGAAGTACTATATAGGAACATGTAAGGCAAAGATGAGGCTACCCCAAGTGTAACTGAAAAAGCGAAATTTAAAAAGTATCTATTGAAAAAAATATATGTGTATAAGTGGCATATGACAGTGTGAGATTTAAAGTAAATCTAATTATAGCTTTAGAAGAGAAGGAAAAAGCCAGTAGGACAGAGGCAGTGTTTGACAAGATGACGGTTAAAAATTTTCCAGAACTAATGAAAGACTTCAACCAAAAACATAAGAAGCTCTCCAAATTCTAAGTAAATTAAGTAATAATAAATATACATTTAGATCATCATAGTGAAACTTCAGAATACCAAAAACAGTACCAAAACCTTTAAAGTAGCAGCAGAAAGAATACAGGTTATTCTCACAGTGTCAGGTACCTAAGTTTTCCTCAATAGCTATAGAAACCAGACTATGGAATAAAGTCTCCATTCAACTGAATGAAAGAAAATGACTGTCAGCCTAAAGTTCTATACCTTATATAAAAAAATCTAAATGAGGCCAAAATGGAGGTATTTTTAAGCCAGCAAAAGCAGTTTGCAAAAGTAGATATATTAAAAGAAATTCTAAAGAAACTGATCTCTTCAGACTGAAAAAAAAAAATTCTAAAAGATCTGAGTATTGAGAATAAAGGAAAAGCATTGCAAGTGATAAATATTTACATAAATCTAGATTTTTTTTACTACGTAGAACAGTATGAACTGTTATTTTAATAATTTTTAAAAAGTAGATAACGGAGCCGGGAATTTAGCTTAGTGGTATAAATGCCTGCCTGGTAAGCACAAGGTCGTGAGTTCAATCCCTGGTACCATCAAAAAATAAAAAAAAATTTTAAAAATAACAGTGTCATATGACTAACATCAAAATAGGCCTAATCAAATTCTCATTTTATACCTCCTATTAAACAGACCTCATCAGACTAAGTATTTTACCAATTTGTACTGTTATCTCCATCCAGTATATATCTTTAAAAGCAAAAACACCATGCCTGGGCATGGTGGGGCACACCTTTAATGCCAACACTAGGGAGACAGAGGCAAGAGGATCACTGTGAGTTTGAGGCCAGTCTGGGCTACACAGCTCAAGGCCAGCCTGAACTACATAGTTCAAGTTAACCAGTCAATGAATAAATAAAAGCAAAAGCACACTATATATTTCCATTTATTTTTCCTTCTGCTCTCATCTATAAAGACAAAATTACATAAATATTTCATTGGTGTTCTGTTTTAAAATAATTGATCTAGTGACATTTTGAATGTTTTTCTTCATGATATTCTTCAAAATTACATATGTACAATGAAAATGATTTATTATATAATGAGAAATTAGCATATGCTTAGGAGATCGTGAAAAAGCAGAATTATATACTATTTTCACATAACTGTGAAGCACTAATGATTTCCACCATAGAAATCTAAAAATGAGAGTTCATCATAACAAATTATATAATTATGTATTCACAGGTTAAGGAAAATTAAGTCTTATTGAAAAGCTCTGCCTACTCTTTCCACCCACATTGCCTATTCAAAATTAGGTGTGTGCAATGACTTTTAACAGCCTCTCTATAAATAGCTAGACATTTATGTGTAAGACATAAGGATTGGCTTTGTTTTAATTCAACTCAAAGGACATCCTAAATTCAAATTCTCAAAAGAACCCATTTCTTTCAGTTATCTATCTAGACAGTACAGTCCCAGTTAGATACATTTTCCATTTCAAAAGAGTGTATAAAAGCATTTTTCCACATTTAAACCTGAGAGCCATCAGATCCCTTGGATTTCCAAATATGTAACTATAATGCAAAGAAATTGTACTTTATTTTAGCCAAAACCTTACTTGAGATGATTTCATACTTTTATAATATTTTGTTGATAAAACCAAGTTATAATTTCACTGCAAAATGTCCACTTGTATCTTTTAATACATATGTAAAATTCATATATTACTAGTATTGCAATTAGCTGTTACATTACTTGTCAGTTAATAACATCATTCCAGTTATCTTTGCCAAATTTATTTATCCATACCTCTGAATTTCTATTACAATAATTCAGTTTGCATTCACCAAGTTGTACATTAGTTTTTTCAATATAATAAGTTACCAGATTTGTTTGTTTGTCTTTTTGAGACAGTCTCAGACTGGCCTTGGGCTCACTTTGTAGCCCAGGCTGGTCTCAAACTTGCAGTGAACCTCCTGCCTCAGCCTCCTGAGTACTTGGATTACAGGAGTGTGCCACCACACCTGGCTTAAATTATCAGTTTTATACTAGTGTTAGGCTCATCCTACTGACAAAAAAGCTACCAAGCATCTGTATATTGTCTACCTTGGTCCTCAAATAAATGCACAGTAAGCAAGAAGCCTTGCCCTATAAAAGTGCTTTAGAACTGTCACGTATACTGTTCTGTGACAGGAGTGAAGATGCTGTGCATGGTTTATACTGTAATCAAGTAGCAGTCACCTACCACCCTTCCCAATGACAAGTGCTTTCTGCTAGATCTTTTAGGTATTTAGTATCTTTTATTCCTCATGAAACTAGTGCCTAGAGTTGACTAAATGGAGAAAGAAAGCAGTGCCCTGTATTCCCACAAAGTCTGCCCACTGTGTTCCTGTAGGGTTCATCTCTCTGTTCGAGGCTCTGCTGATAGTCTCTAATTGTTTTAGTTCATTCCTATGGTAGTTGTATTTTTGCCTGGTATTCTTACATGCTCAGCTCAAACCAGACTCTCAATCCCATTCATTCATTCATTTCCTGCAGCTCAATCGCTGTAGAAACCCTCCTGGAAACAGATGGGTTGGTAGCACCTCTATTTAAAACTTCATTTGTGAATGTTAGCTCTTTTCTAGAGCTCACCACAAACTCCACCTCTGGTAATCTCACATTGTTGATTATTTCCCACTAAATTCACTTTGCAGTTAGTCAAAAGTCTCTGACTAGGTATCATTTACATCCTAACCACCACCACCACCCTCTTTCTTTAAAATACTAAAATGCACCATAGGAATATAATGTCATTCCAAACAAAGGGCAATGAAAATTCTGAGGGAAAATGACCATTATTCAACAAATAAAGGCTGGGAGAGAAAAAACACTATTATATCAGACCTGTCAACTAAATGCAATGTATGGACTTATTAACATTTTGATTCAAACAAACCACTTGCAAAAAGACACAGAAGTCATCAGAAAAAAAATAATAATGACTATTAGATTATATTAAGAAATTATTGTCTTAGTATGATAATGTATGATTTTTTAAATGGCCTATTTCTTTGCTTTGAAAAAAAAGAATGTCATTTTCTTTATCTAGATTGAGTTAATGAGAATCTGTAATATAATTAATACATGTTATTTTCTATCTGAAACCAAATACAGTAATCATTTCATATCTATTACTCTTTTTAGTAAACAATTCAAATCAAAAGCAACGCATGCTTTCTGTTTGCTCCAAACCTCCATTAAACCACTGTAAAAGGCCTAACATCATGACTTGTAAATAAATCTGATTGAACCTGCTCAGGTGCACATGCTAACATGCTCAGGTTTATCTAAAGCAATTTCCAAGTACACATTATTCTAGAGATGCTAAGAAGCAGGTGTACAGATCATATCATTCACTGTGCATTTGAACAGAGTCCAAATGCACAACTGTCAAATTCATAAAAAGTAGAAAAAAATTCAAGTAAAAGTTTAAGCTTCTCTTTGAACAAGAATAACTTGTTTTTAAAACTCTAGAATGATTTGGGGGTGACAATGCACAATGTATGTACCATTGTTACCCCCTGATTGACATGTTTTGAATTTTTGTCTTAGTTTTTCTTTTTCTTCTTTTTTTTCTTTTTCTCTTTGCAATAAAATGAATTTGGAAAAAAAATTAAAAATCTAAAATGTTCTGTTAATGTTTTGTTTCTTCAGTGCTAACTTGACAAGAATTAAATACTTTCATTTCATTCACAGATATTCCTGTGGGGTAAGTGATAACTCTGAAACTGTTATGAGTTAGTAGTACTATGGGTATTGAAGAAAATCTGAAATATCACTTCTACGAATACTACAGAGTTCATTAAAATCAACTGATTTATTAAAGTAATATATTGTATAATGATTGAACTCCAATACACAAATCAGATCTGAGTTTTAATCTCAGCCCTGTCATTTACTAGTTTTTCCTCACCTAGGCTTCTTCAGCATCTATAAGATAGACAAAAAAAAAAAAAACAAAAAAAACCCAAAGACTATCCCATTGTATTACAAGAATTTAAAAATTCAAGAAATATGAACTGTTCTGATTGATTACTATCTTTTGGGAATATTATGTTTGACACAATATTACTATTTTACCTCACTCAAGTGGAATAAAATTACACACAGACTAAATACTCCACCAAACTTTGGGTGATACCAAGGCTTTTGTAACAATTGGCCCGGTTCTGAGAATTCTAGAGGATACCTGAACAGGTATAATTTCAGATTAATGAAGCAGATTTGTTTAATAATTATGCAACACATAACATGCCAGGATTAGAACCTCACATGAGATATGGAAATGAAAAAAATCAGACTATAGAAGTAATGATAGATTGTCAACATCCAGGAGACAGACTCAATTTCAAAGTTAACTTTTCCTTTCAAGTATATCTCTAGCAAACCTCCTGTCACAGTAAGTGGTGTTAACACCCTAATTCCCTCTTGCCAAGCTTCCTTCTCTCTCCCTCTCCCTCTCTGTGTCTCTCTTTCTGTGTGTCTGTGTCTCTCTCTCTCTGTCTCTGTCTCTTTCAAGTGCTAGGATTGCAAGCATGTGCCACTACACCTGGCAAATTTCTTTCTTAGTATTAGCAAATCACAGGTAAGAAAATACAGTAATATATATTTTTCCTTCTTAATTATTGTATTTTGCCTTCACAGGGTCACTTAGCAACTGAGAACATCTTATCTATGACTTTTGATATAAAAATAGTTACTTCAAACTTTTCTTTGAAACATAAAATAAATGTAAAAACTTGGTAATTTCAAGTTAAACATTTAGGATTAGAATACTAATAGGTAATATAGTATATTTTTATATAGAATCTTTTATACTGTTTGACATAAAACTTTGATGTAAGGCTGACAATGATGTAGCAGTCTTATCCCTTCATTATAAACTATGACTAGGAAATAGTTTATAGGGCCTGAATTATATTTTATGCAGATGTTCAATTCCTATTTAAACATAAACATGTTCATCATCTTTTGAAACCCTTTCATGAGTCAATAATTTCAATAAGAATTGCAAAATAATTCTAAATCCATCATTCATTCTATAGACTGACTCTTTTCAGTAAGCCAGGGCCGCGTTATCCACAACCATTTGGTGACCCTGAAATATGAGTCCTATCTAAAGGAAAAATAAAAATAACCCCTTACTTTTAGGTACTAATTTTCAAATAAAAATAACTTAGATAGTAATTGAAAATTTTTAATTTGAGTTTTAGATGAAAATTTATTCATATAGGGCAGGGAATTTAGCTCAGTGGCACAAGTGCCTGCCTGCCTAGCAATCACAACATCATGAGTTTGATCCCTGGTACCAAAAGAAAAAAAAAAACTTTAAAAATCGTATTCATATAAATATTGTTCTTTTTAATAGAGATCATGAATTGAAAAAAGTTTGCCCACAAAACTGTAAAGAATATGATATCATTTTGGTAAACAGATGCACACACACACACACACACACACACACACACGCATATATAGATCAAAGGAATTAGTATCAAAGACTAGGTAGGAACTAAATGTGGCCTAGGTAGTAACATTGAAGTTATTTTTATAGGCTCTCATGTTCATTTGATGTTGAGATTGAGGAAAACGGTGAAAATCAAGAACTGTATTCAGGTTTATGACTTTAAGTAATGGGAAGACTAGAAAAAAATTGCTTTTAGAGAACAATGAATTTGAGACTTACTGAGAAAAGAAAAATATATACCAGATATTATAATTAATGAAAGTTTCTTTTGAATATTCCAACAAACCAACAATAAATTATTTCTGTCTTCTCAGTATTTTTTAAAAAATTCTTCAGTGCTCCAAATACTTGAATATTTCTGGGCAAATGTCTAAAATGTTATGATTAAGTTTCTTTTTGGTACCACAATTTGAACTCACAACCTCACACTTGCCTGGCAAGCTCCTGTGCTGCTGACCTAAATCCCCAGCCCCTGTGATTAAGTTTTGAGAGGGAAGTTGGGGAAAAAAGAGGAAGCCCAAGTTTCTACTTGGGCAACTATGTGTACTACTCTCCAAAATGAGAATACAAGAAGCTAGAACACATTCTCTGACTACTCATACTTCTAAGTTTTATATCTGATTATTCAACTATCTCTTTACTTTTCCATTTGCATGTCTTACAGTTCTCTCAAGCCTTACATTGTAGATATATTTTGATGGCAGTCTTTTGCCTATTGCATGGGGATGAGAAAATGACTGAAAAATGGCACATAGGCTTTTGTTTCAAGTGACATGGTAAATGGTAGTACAGTTGTTAAGATTGGAAGGGAACATTCAAGGAATGAATCAAATGGTTTGTTTAGCAATTTGTGGTAACAAGCATTTAAAAGATAAATCACATAAGTTGATTATACAAATCTGATTCTCTGGAATAAAAAGTTATCTAAAGTGAACCACTACTCTCATTTTTATACTTCTTATATTTCTGTGCTATGCACTACTGCCTAGGCTTTCATTCATTTGAATATGCATATTTGATCATATCACAATTCTGTTTAAGATATCTGAAAATTTTTCCATAAAGAATCCTTTTTTTTTTTTTTTTTTTTTTGAGACAAAGTTTCACTATGCAAGTCAGGCTAGCCTTGAGCTCACTAGGTAGCTCAAGATGGCCTTGAACTCACAGCAATGATCCTGTCTCGGCCACCCAAGAGCTGGGATTACAGCACTCCTGGCAAGAATCCCAAATTCTTAATATAATTTATAAATGTATGCCCTGTCGGTGTCTTACCCCTTTCCACCCCTCAGTCTTCATACTCTATATCCTGACTTCCATGCCCATTAATGTACCATGCTTTAACATGTTTTGGTGCTATGCTTGTTTCTTGGCCTGGAAAATATTTCTTCCTTCCTCATTTCAGTAATGTTTATTCACTTTTTAATTCAAGTACCTTGAAATGCTTTCCCAGAAAGAAATCTCCCAGAATATGGGTCAGGTATATTTATCAGCTAAGGATCATGTTTTACTGCATAGAACATAGACCAAATGATGATGTCTTGACTATATAAGCAGTTGTGTAAGTCCATTTTCTAGGGCCAGTAAAGCAGTACTATAGAGTTATAATGACTTTATTTTGACTCATGGTTATGGAAGTGCCAGGTCAATGAACTACAACTGGTGATTACAGCTGGTAATAGCCTTTTTGCTAACATAGTTGCAAATGGCACAGGATATCAGATAGGAAGAAATGGGAAGTGTGCATATGTATAGGAAACATGCATGTGTATACGTGGGTATGTCTGGTCTCTCCTTGTAAAATCACCAAGATTCAATAATAATAATATAATAATAACTTTTTCTAATCGTAATCACTTCCCCAAAGGCCCCATTTCTTAACACTATAGTGAACCCAAAGAAATTCACAATCACATAATGAAATTGCTCAAAGTCAAAAACTAAGAACAAATGTTTAAAGCTAGAGAAAAGTGACTTTGTATTTGATAAATCTTAGTTGCTATTAGCTTAAAATACTGTTAAAACTATAAGATGTTTTATGCTTACAAAATGCTCAGTTTACATTTAAAGACATGATGCAAGTGAAAAGACAGAAAATGATATTCCATGTAGATGATAAACAAAAGAGAGCAAGATTGGCTATTATTCTGGACAAAAATAGTCTATAGGTAACAAACAGCCCAGCGTGGTGACATATACCTGTAATCTCAGCACTCAGGAGTCTGAGGCAGTGGGATCACTGTGAGTTCAACACAAGCCTGGGCTCCATGTAGTAACACGCTGTCTCAAAAACAAACAAATGGAAAAAAAACAAAAGCTATCACATGAGACAAACAAGTACGGTTTCAAATGGTGAAATGGTCAACCCACAAGTACTATACAATTGTAAATATATAAGGGATGATCACAATATAGAGAATGTTTTTAAAATGTATTATAGTAAAAGACACATTACCTTTAATCCTCCTCAAAATACTCCCTTCCTACTTATAAGACATGTATCCCATCATTCTTGCTACTTTCTGAAGCAGTTCTGAAAGTCCTGTTTTGTTATTCAGTAAGTTATTTGGATTGAAATTAAAGGTTGCTAAATAGCTAAAGAGTATAAGAGAACATGAAACCCACTGGTTAATGTAAAGTTGTACAAAACCCACAAAATACTATGTTACCATAATGGTGGTGGCTAAATAAATTTTATTCTGGTATGAAAGTCAAAAGGCAGTAGTGGTAAAATAACTTTTAAAATGTGAAAAAATAATAAAAATAGATTGTGACAACAATAACATGCACTATGTTACAAGGTATGATCAAACATGGTGGTGAATGCTCTTGCCAAGTGCCATCCAATGGTAAAATAGGTGTATAAAAAAAATCAGTGTATCCTCTTCCACCTTATCTGGCATCCAGATTTGGCACTATGTGACTTCTGGTTCTTACCTAATGTCAAAATGACGGTGAAGGGTAAACATTTTGAAATGATTCAAGACACTGAGGCAGCCATGGCAACACAGCTAAAAATATTCATGAAAGAAGTCTAGCACTGCTTCAGAAAGGGGCAGGAATAATGGTGTGTTTTTGAACCAAGAGTGAATATATTATTTTGAAGTGGATCGATGGCAATGTCTTTTTACTGTAATAAATTTTAAGAATTTAAACATTCACTGTATTTTTCAATCACATCTTTTAAAAGGATCTAATATCAGAGCATCTAAACACATAAAGCAAATGTTGACTGAACAGAAGGAAGAAGTAAAAAATACTACAATAATAGTAGGAGATTTCAATACCTCACTTTCAGGACAAAACATCTGAATAGAAAATTAGACAGAATGTCCAAAGAGAAGACTAACAGAAAAAGAGGATTTAAACTATGATTTAGACAAAATGAACCTTACAATTATATACAGAATACTGCACCCAACAGATCAAGTACATACCAATTATCTTACTTGCTATGTAAGAAAATAGAAATTAATAGTATAAGGAATTTAGAAAATTCATAAATATGTGAAAATTGACATACTTTTGAAGCTGAGTGTGTGATCACAGCACTTTAGAGGCGGAGGCAGGAGAATTGCTGTAAGTTCAAGGGCAGCCTCAGCCACAAAATGAGTTCAAGGCCAGCCTGAACTACATAGTAAAACCGTGTCTCAAACAAACAAAAAAGCATACTCTTGAACCACAGTTGGGTCAAAGGAAGTCAGAAGGGAAATTAGAAAATGCTCTAGAGGGCCGGGGATTTAGCTCGGTGGCTTAAGCACCTGCCTGGTAAGCGTGAGGTCATGAGTTCAATCCCTGGTACCAAAAAAAAAAAAAAAAAGTGTACGAAAATGCTCTAGATAAACAAAAACATATCAAAATTTAGAGAATGCAGCAAAGGTACTAAGAAGGAAATTCATAGTTCACAGATGAACAGCTGCATTAAAAAAGAAGAAAGCGCTAAAACAACTTAAATTTGCACCTCAAGGAACTAGAAAAGAAAAACAATCTAAACCCAAAGTTAGTAGAAGGAAGAAAATAAGAAACATTAGAATAGTAATAAGTGAAATACAAGATTTTAAAAATTAAAACAGAAAGTTTTCCAAGGAGGGCAGACCAGTAGGTAGCAGGAGAGAGATCCTCTCTGAGAGAGACAGCTTAAATGCCAGAATTTAACACCCTGGAGAGACCCAAACATAGAGAGATGGACTCTCTCAATCCAGGAAGAAACTCAAGTTAAAAAAAACACTCAAATGTGAGGTCAGTAGGGCTACCTTTAGTGCAGCTAAGATCAGCAAGCATGGCGCCCTCCTCGAGCCGCCTGAATTCCTGCCTGAGAGCGACCTGACCAACCGAACTATGCTTATGTGACTGGCTTGAGTGGCCAGAGTGTGGAGCTGAATATCCCTGCATGCGGCTCACCCAGACCCAGCCCTACACATGACCCACCCAGAGGCACCGTGAATTTGCGCCACAGCTACGCTCAAGTCGGAGGTCTGGGAGCCCAGCAGCTCTCAGGGACCAGCATCAACACGCAGTGAGTGATGGGTTTTTCTTTTCCCCAGGGGAAAGGGGAAACTGACTGGAAGACATGTTGGATTTGGGCAGGACAGCCTTAACTCCATAAGGAAGTGGCTTCAGTTGGTTGCTCCCCTCCCGAGTAGATTGGTGGAATCTGCTTGGATTGGGCCGTGCCCCTAGCCGGGACCCAATGGTTTGCTACAAACTAATTCCCTGAGCACAGCCACATACTGATGCAGTGAAGGCCTGCAAAGGTTGACTGGCCCGGAGGGGAGGAGCCAGTGCACACTGAGCTTGCTTGAACTTCAC
Source organism: Dolichotis patagonum (assembly GCA_004027295.1). Lineage (NCBI taxonomy): Eukaryota > Metazoa > Chordata > Mammalia > Rodentia > Caviidae > Dolichotis > Dolichotis patagonum. The sequence continues at coordinate 909 of PVJX010011479.1, read as the reverse complement.
TCTCTGATAGCAGCCAGCAGAGGGCAGAAGCCCCTAGCCTGCGTGCTCCAGAGGAGCCTTAACCAACAAGAAAAGGGGCTGGGAATTACACTGTACACTTGTATGGAAGAAACCAAAAACATGACAAGAGGGAGAAATAAGAAAAAACCCCCAGCCACCAACGCTGATAACATTGACCCAGGAGAGGTAAATACAAAAGAGATTGAGGGCAGCAATAATGCAACATCAAACATAGCGGTGGCAGACATAAAGAGATATCTTCAGGACCTCGTAAGCGGGATCAAAATGAAATATTAATTCAAGTTAAACAAGAGATAAGTAGATTAATAAAAGAAAGGCTGGGCACCTCTCAAGAAGACACAGAAGAATGGAGAAACACAAAAGGAGAGAAATGTTTAATGAAGAAAACAAGAAAAACCTAGAATTCATGAAGCAAATTCAAAGAGATTAACAGGAAACTAAAGACTCCATAGAAAACTGGCAAAACTGCTTGAAAGAAACCAAAGATAGACTATCAAAAAATGGAACACAGGCTTGCAATGTGTGATCATGAAAGGGAAGGTCTCTTAAAAATAACAAGGGAGCAGGCAGTAACACTTGGAAGGCTAGAGGATGACAAGAGGATCTATAACTTAAGAATAAAGCATGTGAATGAAGAAGCAGGACTCAAAACAGAGGAATTGCAAAGGCTACTCACAGAAATCATTAAGGAAAATTTCCCAAGCATAGAAAAAGGAAATGATATGCAGATATATGAAGCATACAGAACTCCAGCCACCTACAACCAAAACAGAGCTACACCTAGACACATAATAATCAAGATCCCAGAAATTCAATATAAGAACAGAATATTAAAAGCCATCAGAGAAAAGAAACAGATCACCTATAAAGGAAAACCCATCAAAATCA
>PVJX010011478.1:0-53576 GCA_004027295.1 Dolichotis patagonum | reverse complement strand
CTCTCAAACTTAATAACTAGATCAAATTTCAGCCACTTTTAATGCCACCAGAGGGTCCAAAGTGTGTTTTAGAAAAACCTAATAGGCCTAAAACACAGGTGGGAGTTTATGAGTCAGAAAAGAAGAGAGGGAACCAGGCAAAGGGACACACAAGAGGTAGAGAGCAGGCCAAGGGAGAAAGCCCCCAGGAGAAGTAAAAAGGAAGGATAAGTTGGCCCTTTAAAAGTCTGGGAGAGGTGACTTCTGCTTTTCTGACTCCCAAGTGCTTTTGGCTCATTCTTCCTTTGTGGATTGCTTTCTACCTGAAAAAAGCTGTCTATGCCCTTGTTTATGTCACTACTCTGTGATGAGGGCCAGTCCTATTCTTTTATATGTATTTTAAAAACCTATTATAATACCTATTCTGAGGTTTTTGACTACAAATATGGGCTGAATTAAAGAAATTGGAATTAAAGGAATCAGAGAAGAAGATCCTCATGCTGGTCCCCCTTAGTAGTGTCACCTGAGATTCTGGTATATGTTCTGCTCTCTGGTTCAATGGTCACACAGTATAGACAATGATAAGAACTTAGGAAGTTAGAAGGATGTGGGGTCTATATCAAAGTTTTTCTGCAGCCTTGTTCCAAATTTCTGTACCTTTGCCCAGAGAAAAAGTTTCTGTTGCTATTTTTTTAGGGCTCACTAGAGTAAAGAAAAAGGCTAGCCTTAAGTAGAGAGCGTAAATACAGTCCATATTGGACCTTCTGGTAAGGTTTGGTGTCACAATGCTTTTTTACTATCTCAGGCCATCTAATTTTCTTCATTTTGAATAAAGTTTTTACAAAACATGGCAGTTTCCAAAATACTTATCTTTATCCTTTTTGGTGAAAAGTTTCTTCTTCTCCTCCTCCTCTTCTTTCCTTTTTTTCTTCTTCTTCCTTTCTTTTCTCCTCTTTCTCTTCTCCTCCTTCTCCTCTTCCTGTCAGTTCCAGCCTTGCTGTTGAATAACCTGATTCCCTTTTTCTCTTTCTTTTTCCTTCTCACCTTCCTTTTGTTTCATTTTATTTTCCTCTTCCTCTGGGCGAGGATCCCTCTAAGGAGCTTCTTTGATTCATGAAGTGTTTCATGCATTCTTTGTTTCTAGGCATTAGTTGACTGCTGTGTAGCAAAGGTTTGTTACCTAATTAGTACCTAAGCCTGTTGGCCTCTCTTTTCCTATTGGCTGCTGTGTTAGTTACTTTTCTTTCACTCCTGAGACAAAATACTTAACAGCCAAAGTTAATGGAGAAAAGGTTTATTTATCTCACAGTCTCTGGAGGTTTCAGTTCATAATAAGCTAGCTGCAAGGCAGAGTGGCACATAGCAGAGGGGACAACAGTTCACAGCAGTGGCAGATACCAAAAGCAGCAAGAGCAAAAAGTGAGGAGCTCAAGAGAAGACTCATTCTGTTCCTTATATGTAGGCCAACCACCCTAAAGTGGGTGTAACACTCATACCCATAATCCTAGCATTAGAGCATGAATCAATCACAAACTCTAGAAGCCTGTCCCCATGACTGCATGAGGCTTTGGGGGACATACAGACACAAACCATAACTTCTGCCCTCCAGGATTAACACTTCTGTAGTCAGGGATGAGAAAATGTAAATTATAATCAGTGTTTCTACTTAGTTGAAGTAAGAAGTCTACTAAAATTATTGACTAAGATGAAGTCTTTGCAGCCACATTAAAAATATATCTGGGCTTTCCTTATTTACCACTGATGTGTGGCACCCTGCAAAGTGAGTCAACTGCAGCTGTATGCATTTTTTTTGGCAAACTTTATATTAGAGAAATGATTTAGAGTTAGTGTTAAGAGCATGGACTCTGGAGCCAAGGTGCTTTGATTTGAACTCCAGCTCCATGCATTCCTATCTGTGTCTTAGCTAAGTTATCTTCTCTCTGCCTCAGTTTTCTCAGTTGCAAAATAGAGATCATTATACTCAACTTGTAGAATTGTTTTGCCAATTATTCAGTACACATAAATATCTCAGAGAAGCATGTTGTTAGTGCTACCCCAGAGTTGGCTGTCGTCATCATCATCATCATCTTCTTCTTCTTCCCTCCATCTTTTGGCCCCTTTTCTATTTGCACAAGATCTATTTTCTTGTTTCTTATTATCTGTCTTTTATTTTGCTCTGTATTTATACTTGCATAAGAGAAACCATGTAATATTTAAATTTGTGGGTCAGATTTCTTTCACCTACTTAAAATTCTGGTCTCAAGGTAGATCCATTTTCCTACAAATGACTCAGATTTATCTTTCTTTATAGTAGTGTAGTACTCCATAATTTTTAAATACTAAATTTTCTTTATCCATTTATCTTAACAGCTATATGTTGATTACCTATTATATGTCAGGTTCTGGTAGGTGCTTGTATATATCCATATACAGAGTCTGCCAAAAAATGTGTATACACTTCAGGAAAAGAAGAACTTGTATAAATATGTTGCTACTAAATTTACAGAAACATCATGAGATTAATACAAACTGCCTTTGGCTTCTACAATTACAAGAGGTGCTCAAAGTGGTGGCCATTAACTTCCCAACATTTATTAGTGTGGCAAACTGCTGCTTGAGTAACCTTGGTCCATTGAGGCATTCTCAATTTCTTTTCTAAAGACTGGCAATGTAGTGGGTTTCAGATGATATATGGCAGGCATCCTCTGGGGTCCCCAGTACAAGAGTAACACCATCTGTTGAAAAAACATCATACTATTTTTCTTTTCCTGAAGTGTGTATATAATTTTCTGTGGTCTCTTACATATGAATGTACTCATGTTTTTATAAAATACATGCCAAAGTATGAATAATGGTTAAATGTTCCAGAAGGAAATATATTTAAGAGTGGGTGAGTGGGAAGGAAAAGGCCTTTCCTTAATTTATGTAGGAAGGTCTGGGAGGACTTTTCTGAGGATTGGAAATTTAGGCTAAGGCCTGAAGGAGCCATCCAGAAATGAGAAATTTTAGAGTTGATGGATATGCTGGCTATTTTGCTGTGAACATACATCGTGTACACATTTTGAAATATTAAATTATACCTCATACATATGTACAATCATTAAATGTGAATTAAAAAATAGAAAAGAAAGAACTAGGCATGTGAAGATTGGGGGATGAGCAACCCAAACAAACAAACAAACAAACAAAAAACATCTGAAATATAAAGGACATGAAGTATAAAGAACTTGGGAGTATTTGTAGATTTTAAAGGGGACTGATGTGGGGGAAGGATTATACATTTAGATCAGGCCTTTTGATTAACATTGAGTTTTTGATGATTTCAAAGATGGGGTCATCTTTGGTAGATGGCTTGTTTCCCAGCTTCCTTGACCTCTGAATGCCACCACAAGACCTTAGTTGCATTTTGTGCCAAAACTGGTGGGAAAACACCAGCTTTGGGAGTGATTTCCTGATTCCCTGTTTCTTTGGTATTTTGGGTAGGGAGGGATGTGCAGGTAATGTCAAAGATAACCATTGTCTGTGGAGACACGAGGTGATGTAGAGTAAACAAAGATTATGATAGACTGTGGAGCAACTCTTGCGTCTAAATATTTACCAGAGCTTCAGAAATAAAATACCCTGAATAAAAGTCTCACTTTGTTTCTGTCCCAATCCAGGAAGTGTAATCTCTGAGAGATGACAAAGGCCAAGGGATAAGCCTTTCCAAACTTCCCCTGTTGAAGAAGGTTAAATATCTCACAATTTCTCTTATATGAGAAACCCAAAATATAAATAATTTAAAGAGCAAAATAAAAGATTGATGATAGCAAACAAGCAGGTAGATCTTTTGCAGAGGAGAAGTGCATCTAGGGATATAGGGGGAAGAGAAAGGAGGAGAGGAAAGAGAAGTATAAAAAGATTCAGATGAGATTGTGTATGTGTACTTATATACTAACTCCCCATAATGCAGTATATATTCATTATATATTGCAAACGTACTAATAAAAACATAAAAATGAACATTACCTGTTGAAAATATACTTTACTAAAGGGAAAGAGATGCTGATCAAGATTAAAGTTCCTGAGAGGTCAAGGAAAGAATCTGAAATAAATCATGATACAGAGGAGAACATGCTGCAGTTCCTGAGTTTACAGTGAAATGATTGGATAGGAGAATTTCACCTCACTGTGCCTCTTCAGGGAAATTTAGAAGAGAGTAGCTCTGGAGAAGAAAGAAGTCATTCTGGTGCTGGGGACTCTTCTTATTTCCTCTGTACTTCAGTAACTTTTGACCGTGGGACCTTGAGCCAGTCCCTCTGTTACTTTGTTCCTTAATCTCATCTGTAAAATAAAGATGACAGTAATATCAATTTTACAGAATTTTTGCTAGCCGTAAATAAGATAATATGAATAAAGGACATAATCTAACGTTCGAAGTCACTGCAAAAATTAGTGACCTTTTTTCCCTTTCTTCTGCTCCATGAATGAGACTCTCAAAACGAAGTAGTCAAAACAGCAATATCAGCAGTCTTTGTTAGAAATACAATTTTGCATATCTCTAATCTAGACTTACTGAATTAGAGAAAGATAGGACCCAGAAATTGGTTTTAATAATCCTTGCAAGTGGTTCTGATGAAAGCCGTCAGACTTAGCAAATAGTTTAAAGAGCAAAATAATTTAAAGAGCAAAATAAAAGATTGATGATAGCAAAGAGTACATGTGTAGTAAGCACATCCCAAATGTTGCATGGGACATACATGCATTAATCAACTATTCATTACTTACGTGCAATGCAGATTCACCTGGGTATCTTATATTCTGATATATGCTAAAATTTGAGAATAACTGTTGGGAGGATATTCCAATGGAGAGGTCCAGAAAAGCCCAGATAGAAGATAGAAGGAAAGCCCTGGCATCACCTGATGTCCCTTAAAGAGAAGGACAGAAGCAGGGAGCAGAGGGCCGGCAGTCTCCAGAGTTCTGGACATTCTGGGTATTATCTGGTCCATTAACAAGAAAATCAACTTCCTGAAATAAACTGAGCGCATTTTCCTTTTGAGCTATTATGCTTCCTCAAAGAGAAAATGACAACTTTGTCTCTTGCAGGAGCCCTCAGTAAAAACATAGGCTGTGTAAAAACATTGTCAGTATTTTTCAGAATATTCTTACCTTTGTAGGGCAAAACTTTCCTAAAGGTTTCTTACATTTGTCACCCCATTTAAGCTTGTTGACTCTCTGATGCAGAAGGTGAAGAGATTCTTATCTTCAGCTTTTAATGGAGAACACCAAGCTTAAAGGAGTAAAGTGACTGGTTCAAGGTCACACAATTTGATACAGCAGAGCCAAGATTAGAACCAGGTCAGAAGACTCCCAATGTACTTAGAAGAAGTAGGAAAAAGAGGGGTCTATGACATTTAATTTTGCTTTCAGGTGTTATTATTTACACAGAGGGGTCTATGTCATTAATTTCATTTTCAAGCATTATCATTTACACAGGGTACTTTAAAAAACTTTTATAATTGTATTTTTGTTGTCTTTGGTAGCTGGCATCATTGTCTAGCAACTCTTATAATCCATCTCTTGAGGAGTTAAATTGTTAGTGGAAGGATCTCCCATAAAGTCTTTGGGTGACTTCAGTGGATTTTCATTTGAGATGTCTCAATAACTTTGCTGTGACCTGGAGATACCTTACAAATTTTTAGTAGACTGGGCCTGCCAGTTCCAGGGTTTCAGAGATGAGACGATCGAAGCTTGTTTAAGTCCCTGAGCACATGTTACATAAGACTAAAGTGATAAGGTTTCCTATTGGAAAGGATAAATGCCATGATAATAGACCTTTAAAACTCTGAAGGTAAAGCGGTAGATTTTGGAGAGAGCCTCTTTTTGAGGTGGGTTTGTTAACAACAATATAGGAATTCAAGCAGCCAAATTGATAAATTTGGAATTTAATTAACTGAGCCTCAGGACCACTCATTTACAGCCCCCCCCCATTCAGGGTCCAAACAAGTGGCACCAAACTGGAAAGTTACAGAGTTTTTAAAAGAGAGAATCACAAAAGACATCCTGTTGGAAACAATTTAGCTTGAATCTTTCATTAATTTTTGGTTGACATCTGTATCCTGCTTTTTTTGTTGAGCAGGTTAATTTTTCTCTTGTAGGTACAGCTCATTCTGTTTTTCTCTTGGGATTTATATGATGAGTAATTTTCCATTTTCCTGAATACAGGGCACTAGTTAAATGCAGGGCTTAAAATGGTGTCAGTGATGCCAAGCTACAACACTTTCACTCTGTTTTAGTTACTTTTCTCATTGTTGAGACAATTACCTGACACCCAAAGTTAAAGGGGGGAAGGTTTATTTAGCTTACAGTTTGAAGAGATTTCTGTCCAAAATTGGCTGACTCCAAGACAGGGTGGCACATGGCAGAGAGGCAACATTCATGGCAATGGAAGACAACAAAAGCAACAAGAGAGACACAAGACTCATTTTGTCCTTTACCTCATACCCAGTCTACTGGGATTAGGGAAGTGCCAACCAATCAGTGGATTAATCCAGCAATCATCACCCTTAATCCTAGCACCCTTAATCCCAGCATCCCAGCATTGCACTATGAATCAGATATACACCCTAGATTCAGCCATCTCCAAAAAACAAAACAAAACAAAACAAAACAAAACAAAACAAAACAAATGAGCAAACTATCCCCCCTCAAAAAGTCCTATGAGGTTTCAGGAGGACATCTGGATACAAACCATAGCATACCCCAAACTTTTTGTCCTCTAGGTTTTAGTATTCTAATTGTATATATAGCTAGATATTATTATACTTCTGTTTCCAAGGAGAGGTCAAAACAAGGTTAAGGAGGAAATGGCTTAACCAGTGATTTTCAGCACAGTACAGGACAGGTTTCTTGAACTTTATTGTGCATAAAAATCACCTGGACAGTTCATTACTCTGATTCAGTAGGTCTGAGTGATAACAGAGGCTTTGCATTTTTCATAAAGTCATAGTGAAGCTGAGGTTCTGGGTTCACAGACTACTCTATGAGGATCATTGGTTCTAAGAGCTCATTGCTAGGGCTGAGCTGAGCACTGGAGGAGCACTTCTTAAATAGAGTGATGTCTGCTGTTGGCTCCAAAGTGAGATGCAACGCCCACTATCTTCTGACTTCTAACATTAATAGTTGGTAGGGAGAAAATATTCAGCTAGATGTTTCCCTTTGTGGTTTAAGTAATTTTCCCTGAAAAAAGTATAACAGAAAACCATCTAATTTGTGCCAAACTCTGGAGGGATTGAAATGGAATAAAAAAACTGGTCATGCCACTGTACTAAGGCAAACAACACTGATCTCATTTGGAATCTAAATTGCAGTAAAAAAGCTATTCTTGTTAAATAGATCAAATAATTTAGAGTCAGATCCCTGTCCATGATGAGAATTAGATGGTTTGGCCTGGTCATTACTATTGTCAAAAAACACGGATAAGTGGTAATTTTAAAACAAGGTTTGAAGCTACCGGTAGATGATATTAAATCCAGATGGGAAGTCAAGAAGGGCAGCCTACTTCACTCTGGAAAACTTTTTTCTGGAACAGTCCGTTTGGTTCTGAGGCCCAAATGGAGACAGGGAAGGAGCTGAGGGAAGCAGAGAGCAACAGGGTTTATGATATTCAAGTTCATGGCTAGTGAGGAGCAGACATATGAGAATCGGAAGCTTAGACTAGAGGCTAGTTAAGAGGGTAAGTACTCTCCCTGTCCTTTGACATTTGATGAGCTTGTGGAGGGGATATCTGACTTGTTCTGTGTCATGAGAGTGAAAATATGACATGAGTAGATTTCAGTTCAAGGTAAAGAAGAACCTTTTAATAATTCAGCTCCCACTTTGAATTCTTTGTCACTGGAGGTATCCATGTAAACACTGACCATCACTTGGGAAATGTTGCAGAAGAGAGTCAAGCAGTACATCTATCAATCCATTAAACTTTAGGGGAAGATTCTATAATTTCTCTATCTCCTCCCCACCTTTTTTTGGTACAAGGGATTGAACTCAGGACCTTGTACTTGCCAGGCAGGCAGTGTGCCACTGAGCTACATCCCCAGCCCATCTCCCTTTCTACTAACTTTATAAGACAGGAAATTTAGGCAGTCAAATGTGATAATGAATTCCCTTAAGTCCAAAGAAGATGAATACTGTTTTTTACCTTTTGTGATAATAATATTATTTCCTCAGTTACCATACCATAAGCCTACTGGATTTGTTTTCATCCACTCCCTCTTAAAAAGTAGTAGCAGATTTTGTCCTTTGACTCAGGCGATGAGGAAGAAAACTTGGAAAGAGGTTAGTTAGAAGCCAAGTCAAGAATTTTAAATAAAGTCTGAAATTCTGAATTCAGAAGGAATGTGGGAGGAAATGACAGAGGGGAGCATGATGATTTATATCACAGGGCCACCTCCTAAATGGGATGTGACTTCCAAATGGTGAGGAGTGGGCAGAAAAAATGTTTAGGACATCAGGATAATGACTGTCTCTAAAGAGCTTCAGTGAGAGGAGGAGCCACTTGAAAACCTGGCAAGGGGACTAAGTCATAAAACAGTGGTCTGTCTTAGTCTGCCATCACAGTGTCACAACATGCTACAGACTGGTGTGGCTTAAACAAAAGAAATTTATTTTCTCTGACTTTTGGTTTGTAAATCCAAGATCAAGGTCCTGTTAGTGCTGGTTTCTAGTGAAGCGTCACTAGCTTGGAGACAGCTGTCTTCCTGTGTGTCCTCATATGACCTCTGATGGGGGTGAAGGAGAGACAGAGAGAGTGAGAGAGAAGAGAAGAGAAGAGAAGGGGAGAGAGAGAGAAAGAGAGAGAAAGAGAGAGAAAGAGAGAGAGAGAGAGAGAGAGAGAGAGAGAGATCTGGTGATCTGGTGATCTGGTGTGTCTTTCTCCCCTTTTAAGGGCACTAACCCTATCATATTGTAAAGACTCATGCTCATGACTTCATTTAATTTTATCTCCCTAACTGCCCTATTTCCAGATATACTCATATTGGAATTTAGGGCTTCAGTATGTGAAATTTGTAGGGAGGACTCAGTTCACTTCACTACAGAGTTCACTGTAGCTCTTGTGAATTGTCTTTAAGGGTGAATTGTCCTTTCGGAGGAGATGAGGGGTCTTTGGTTAGGGCTACCTGAGTGCCAGTCATGATTCATCTTCTCGTTTGACTCCAGCAAAGCTCTGTCATGAGAGAAGATGAGTCTCACAATGTTGAGCATGCAGGTGCTAAGGAGTCAGGAAAGCATTCCAGTTGGAATATTTTAGCTTATGCTGTCTTTGCACTGGAGGCATCTTTGCCCTGAAATCAGGTTGATTTTCTAGGATTATGTCTTTAAGCCTTGAGCTGTCAGGAAAGACTGCTTAGCAGGGCCACGAGGGAGAGAGAGATCCAGAAAGAGCTCTGAATGGGGTACTGACACGATTAAGGTTGCAGAGTTGTACTTTGGGGAGGTATTGGGCTTATGTGAGTAAGTATATGGGAGTGACTGATCAGAGAAAGAAATTTGAGATCATGTGAAAGAATGTTGCGTAGTCCTGTTGAGAGATAATGACAGGCAGCCAGAGGTGCCAATGGTACTATGAAAACAGAATCAGGGTTTTGACAAATGACTAAATTCAGGTACAGGGGTAAAGGAAGAAGTCTAAAATGAGGCCAGGATGCTGTCCCTGACAAATGAATCTAGTATCCCCAAAGCTTTGCTGGTCCCATCCTATCCTCAGAGGGCGAGGGGGAGGACCTCAGGACTGCCTGACATATCTTAAAATTCAGTGCTCCCTTTTGGGAAAGGGCTACTGGAGAGAATTTCTTAAATTTAACACTAATCTAACTCAGTTAATCATTTCTGATAATTATGTCCTTAACAGTCCAGCATTAGGCTTAATAATTTATCAAATGAGAGGTGATAAAGTAAAAAGATAATGGCTTGGGGGTAGGTGGGCTGGTAGAGTTAGGACAGTTTTTTTAAGTAATCTGTATTTTAGGATATAAGTATTTAGTTCCAGATTTAGACAATTTCAGGGACATCATGAGGGAAATTTTGAACAAGAGTGGACTGTTAGCTCCATCGAGCACTGAGCAGAAAGACATAGGTCTGTAAACAACCAGGTTTTTCCTAGTTGCCTCTGTTTATTGAATGACATCCACTCAAGTCCCAAATCCTGTTATTCTTGATCACCCTTTCTCCTGTTTCTCTCGTCATATCCATCAGCAAATCTTGTCAGTCTTGTTTAGAGAACTCACCTCCAGTGCTTGCCTTTGTCTCACCACTACCACCCTAAACCAAGCTCCTGTCCTGTCTCACCTCGATGTGGGGATAGCACCCACTTGGTTTCTCTGTTTTCTTCTCTGCCACAACATTTCACTTTCTACACAATTTAGAGCACCAGTTAACAGCAAGTTAGATCCTGTTCCTGCTTTGCTTAAAACCTTTAGTGGCTTCCCATCACTCTTCCTAGCCTGGCTTACTGCCATGTCCCGGATGTAGCTTCTGCTGACTTTTCAGCCTCATCTCACTCTGTCCTCCACTTTCCCCTCTGTACCCCAGCTACCTTGGTCTTTCTGCTTCTCAACCATGGATGCTTTTCCCTCTTGGGGTTGTGGGATTTTTAGTTGTTAGAATATTTTTGCTCTGACAGTCATGGTGACTTGCACCATTTGGATCTCTATTTAAAGGCACCTTCTCTGAGTCTTTAGTCTAATCACTGTGTCATAACCTCTCTGCTTTATTCTCTTCACAGCACTTATATCTCTCTGATCTTTATTTTTGTGGCTGTTTATTTATTTTAAAGATAGTGTTTATTTATGTTTACTGAACTTTAGGATAAGCTTCCTGTAAGTAGAGATTTTATCTGTTATTCACAACTGAATTTCCCATTGTCTAGAATACTATTTGACAATTTCAGTAGACACAGTGCTAAGTTAATCTTACTTGTATGAGTAAATGAAAGTGAATACACTTACACCACTGTCTCCTCTTCTTTCCTAGACTTCTTTTTGATTGGACAGTCAGGGATCTCTCTCTGCTTTGACTTGGCATTTGATACTAAGCCCCAGTTACTTTATATTTTGGAGGGGCTGATATATTAGGAAAATTTCTTAGAGTAACATGTCTTTTGGTAAATATATATTTGGTAAATATATATTTTCTTACAGATTTCTTACAGAAATCTTACAGATTTCTAATGTTACTAGAAACATTAGAAAGATAAGTAAATCTCATACCATCTGTTTAGCAATATATATATATGTATATGTATATATCACACACACACACACACAAATGACTTGCAACCTAGTACAATGTAACTTTTTTCCTTTTTTTTTTTGATGTGTGGTGCTGAGGATTGAACCCAGGACCTTATTCATGCATGGCAAGAGCTCTACCACTGAGCCACATCCCCAGCCTTAGTACAATTTGACTTAATAGTAATTTGACTTTATGATGGCATGAAAGCTGACTTATATACAATCATTTTTACTTTCAGAATGGTATTCAATAACCATTATATGAGATACTTAATACTTAACTATAAAATAAGCTTTGTGTTAGATGATTTTTCCCAACTGTAGGCTACTGTAAGTGCACTGAGAACTTTTATTTAAGGTGACTGGACTAAGCTATGATGTTCAGTATATTATGGATATTAATGTATCTTTGATTTACAATATTTTCTATCAACTATAGATTTATGTGGGCACAACCACATTGGAAATTGAAGACTATCTATACTTGTTTTTCATTTATCAAAAGCTGTTGTAGTTTTTCACCCTGCATATAGGAGGACTCTATAAATTTCTGGAGTTCTTTTTGACCTCAGGTGTAGTTAAGTTGGTGCGGCAGTATACAATTGGTGAATGCAATTTCCCTCTCTTGTTTCACTGGATTTTTTTTTGACTCCCATTCATAGTCCCATTCTCCTTTCCCTGTCTGGGCTTCTACTCTTGGTTATTTCATCTGTGTCCTTTCACTGTCTTTTAATATATATATATTTAGACATATGTATATCCTTGAAAAAGAAGTGTTTTGTGCATATTTCTGTACAATATCTAGGTCCTCAGTAAAAAAACATAAATGCTAGTGTTTTCCTGAAAATAACACCTAACTAGAGATCAAAAATTCTAGTGCCAACTCAGCCTGCTCTTGCCTTGCCTGCCATTATAGCTTAGCCATCAAGCAAGAGAATAGTGAGGTAGAATCTAAGGGCTGTGGATTTAGCTCAGAGGCATAAGCACCTGCCTGGCAAGCACGAGGTCATGAGTTCAATCCCCAGTTCTGCAAAAAAACCCAACCAACCAAACAAAAAAAACCCAAACATAAGTGAGGTAGAATCTTCTGCATGACACTGACTGTTACCATGGTAATGACTAGCTATTAACTACAGCTGATGTTTATTTTCTCATTAGGTCTTATTTTCAGGGAAGCATAGTATGTAGATTAAGGGAATTATTATTATCATCTCTTGTTACTAGGGAGTTCATAGAATCATATAATTTAACAGCCAGGAATCACTCAGAAATCATCAGTTTCATGTCCCTCTTCATTTGACAAGGAGACAGAGACTCAGAGTCTTCTTTTAAATGACTTATTTCAAAAGCACTGATTATATTTATTGAAAGTCTGTATTGGACAAGGTCCTAAGACAACAGGCATACTGAAGACATGGAGGTTAGTGGCATAGGCCCTGCTCCTGGGTAGATAGTCTTGCAGGAGACATTTAGGGGAGTCCTAGTGGGCCATGGGCTTTCCACATCTTTTTCATCTAAGTCCCCTAAATCAGATCATCTGTGGCTCACGAAAGACCCACAGATGATCTGACTTAGGGATATATTCCCACTGCTCTTTCTTTAATCCTCTCCTTTTCATTTTCATAATTTCTCACTTTCCCATATTTGTCTTGCCTGCTGGCCCTGAAAAGGACCAGTCAAGTTCCCAGCTGGCCTCTCTACTCTCCTGTTCTTGTTTTGCCTAATGTGTGTCTTCTGACTTTGGGATATCTTAAGTAGCCTGGTCAAGTACATTGTCATCACCTGATTTTATCTTTGTGTTTCCAGATTGGAGCCTCTCTCTTCTCCAGTAACATTGGAAGTGGTCATTTTGTGGGTCTCGCTGGGACAGGAGCAGCTGCGGGCATTGCTATTGGAGGCTTTGAATTTAATGTGAGTAACATAAAGCACCACTGTGTTTGAGTGATAGAAAAGCTTCTACTAAGCTGTTTTTCCTTGCTAATAATGATATACCTGTGGCAGGATAACTTTATAAAGAAAATAGGCCATTTAGCTTATAGTTTTGGAGGCTGGAAGTCCAAAGAGCATGGTGAGGGCTATTGTGAGTCCCTCTTGACTGTATCACCTCCTGGCAGACAGCAGTGGCAGAAGCATGTGTGAGAAGAAGATATCATATTGCCCAGGAAAAGCCAAAAATGCTGGGTGGGGCCAGGCCTGGGCTTTACAAAGTTTTTTTAAATTTCAGTATATATTTTCTGTACATAATGATCCCATTCATTATGGGAGATGTGTATATGTACTTAACACATCATAATTCTTTTTTGTTTGTCTGGTTTTTTTTGAAACAGAGTTTCACTAGTAGTTCAGGGTGACCTTGAACTCACAACGTACCCCAGGCTGGCCTCAAACTCCTGGTGATACTCCTGCTTCATCTTCCCAAATTCTGGGATTATAAGTGCTTTTAGGGATGTGGTACATGTACCCAGCATTTCATCCTCTCTTTGATCTCATGTTTTTTCCCCCTCCTTCCATGGCTCAGGCTTCTGTAACAACCTTCATGCAGAGTGACCAGGCTTCTCACTGAACTACCTTAATTTCCTTCCTTGAGCAGCAGCCTCAAGGACCCAAGGACTTCCTACTGCTCCCATCCCTTAAAGGTCTCACTGTATCCCAGTACTCTAAAGACTAAGCCTCCAAAACATACACTTTTAGGGGGTACATTAAATCATGCCCTAACCAGAGCAGAGCCTTGGTAGTCAGCCAGTTCCGTGTATGTTCAAGAGTAGCTTGAGATGTTAGAAAACCCCTCAGAGACACCCTGGAGTGCAGATGCACCACAGCAGCATGACAAATCCACTGATAAGGCGCTAGGATTTCTTTTCTCTCCCCTTGCTGTTAAAAAGACAAGGCTCTAGTACTCTTCTAACTATGTCGTTGTTATTATTATGATTCTCAAAATGATATTTTACTCTTTATTTTAGGGGCTTTTTATTTTTGGCCTTTCCTTTTTCTTTTTTCTTTTCGTGTATCAGGGATCAAACTGCGGGCCTTGTGCTTACCGGGCAGGCACTGCGCCGCTGAGCTACATCTCAGGCTGTACTCCTTATAAATCAGAGAAGATGCAAAGGAAAACACTCCTCTGGCTGGGTCCCCAGGGTTGTGATGTTAGCAGGCAGCTTCATTCGCTCCCCTCTACTGTTGCCCATTTTCTGTTTCTTTGAGCCATTTGGGCCATGAAAACCTCACTTAGCCTCTAATTCCCACCTAGGTAGCTGTGAACATCAGAGCTACCACAAAAAATATGGGGTGATTTTTCTGGGTTAAGGGTTTCCCTGATTTAAATCTATCTCTTGTTTTGGTTTCAGGCCCTGATTTTTATGACTGTGCTGGGATGGGTGTTTGTCCCTATTTACATTAGGGCTGGGGTAAGTATCTGTTCTGTTGTCCTAGCAAGTATACATATGAGTTTGATCATTCTGGAAGTTAGAGGACACTATGGGATAAAGGACAGCGACCTGTGAGTTGGCTTTCACTCCCAT
This sequence comes from Dolichotis patagonum, assembly GCA_004027295.1. Lineage (NCBI taxonomy): Eukaryota > Metazoa > Chordata > Mammalia > Rodentia > Caviidae > Dolichotis > Dolichotis patagonum. The sequence goes on along the minus strand of PVJX010011478.1, from coordinate 38,809 downwards.
GTTGTAAAACAGTTTCTCACTGCACACAGCAGAATTAAATAGCTCCCTGGGTCTTATCAGTCCAGGCTCATGACTCATCCCTCTGAGAAGGTCCCCTAGGAAATTCCACACTACTCAGATTCCTCTGAAGCATCTTAGCCTCTTACTTTGGGTGTGTCCTTGCCCTGTATTCCTGTGATTTGCTGTTGATGTTCAGCCTCTGCCCGTACAGGGTGGAGGGAAAGAGCTATATTTCTCCCTCATTTATGTATTTCAGCAGCTCTTGTTTGCTGATCACATTCCTGGTACTCAGCTATCAATTGCTCTCTTATCTCCCTGAGGTTTATATAGGGCAACTTTGCTATCACTTTTTCAGTGAGACATAATGAGCTCCTTCTGTGTGCTAATGTATGTGTTTGTGGCTAAAAGCAGTATGGGAGAAACATAGGGAAGACTCTGCATCTTATGGAAGCTTAGCTGGTGACACATAGCTGGTCCCTAACAACAGTGGGCTCAGGTTGGAGGGACTAAGACAGAAAGTATGTTTATAATTTGCAGAAAGAAATTGGGAGAATGTTTAGGCAGGCCTGCAATTACAATCCTTTGCACTGCCTGTGTGGAGAGCATAGTGGAAGTCACATTTAGTATGGCCCACTTGTTTGGTGCCTTGGAAAGATGCCACCATAGTCATGATATCTTATTCACAGTAGGTACTTTGTATAGGAATCTATCTTTGTAATATCTATCTATCTATCTATCTATCCATCATCTACGCATATGTCCTTTCCTCCTCCAGGGCAAGAATCTACCTCTTTAGTTATGTCCACTCACATGTACATTCAAAAACACATGTTTATTCAGCATCTTCTATGCCTTGGGATAACATTTAGCTACTCCTATAGTGCTAGGGTGTGTGTGATTAGCTGGTGACTGAAGACCAGAGATCATGTGGGTTATTTGTGACTTCCCAGGTCAATAAAGATTTTGAATCCCTAGCCACACTTCCATGGCTCTGGCACCAGGATACATCCAATTTTTCTGTCTGCTCTGGATCCTGTTACTCTGGCTGGTGGTGACCTCCTTTGTATCCCATATAGGTGGTGACAATGCCAGAGTATCTGCGGAAGAGGTTTGGAGGCCAGCGGATCCAGGTCTACCTTTCTATTCTGTCTCTGTTGCTCTACATTTTTACCAAGATTTCGGTGAGTACACTACTCTGGGAGATGGACACTGGCTGTCGCAAAACTGCCTACTCTCATTTTCCAGCACATGTTGCTCCAGCCAGAGGCAGTTCTGTGCATCGCGATGAACTTGGTCCCTTAAGCCTTCCTGGTCCTTAAGGTGAAGTCACACTTATATATCAAGTAGCCAGTGGTACATTACAGTTTCTTATTCTTTTCAATGGTGCAGGTTGAAACATAACAGGTTTATGAGGGTTCAAGGAAAGCTTTTCTTAACAGAAAATTAAAAGGGAATTAGAATATCATCTGACCCATCCACTCACTGTTTTATATATATGCAAAGGAAATGAAATTGATATGTCAGAGAAATACCTGCATTTCCATGTTTATTGCTGATGATACACAATAGTCAAGATATGGAATACATTTCAGGACCCATCAATGAGTGGACAAAGAAAATGTCTCACACACACACACACACACACACACTCACCTTCACAGTGGAATACTATTCAGACTTTAAAGTAGGAAGTTGTCATTTGTGACAACAGAATGAACTGGAGGACATTATGTTAAGTGAAAAAGACCGATGCAGAAAGACACAAATACTCTTTGGTCTCATATTATGAGATTCAAAAAAGTTGAATTTATAGAAGTAGAAAATAGAGTTGTAGTTATTAGAGCTTGGAGTAAAAATGGAGGTTGGGGAGATTTGGTTAAAAGATGCCAAATTTTAGATAAGTAGGAGAAATAAGTTCAAGAGACCTATTGTGCACCATAGTGATTGGAGTTACTACCAATGGATTTCGTTTTGAAAATTGCTAAGAGATTTTGTTCTCACCACAGAAAAATATGTATGGTAATACATCTGTTAATTAGTTCAACTGAACTATTCTACAGTGTACACGTATTTCAAAACATCATGTAATATACAATAAATATATAGATACAATTTTTATTTGTTAATTTTAAATAAAGGAAGTTAGGAATACCTAAGGACTGGTTGCAACCCTCAGTCACGGGACTTTGTTCTCTGTGAGGTCAAAGTCTGACTCCATGTGATATATCTGATGTCTTTAAACATTGACAATAAGCACCAGCTCGGGGAAGGACCTCTGAGACTTCCTTTTGTGAATGGGTATCTTGGTTTGTTTGGGGTTACTATAGCTAAATGCTATAGACTGGGTAATTTATAAAGAGTAACTTCTTTAAACTTGTGTTTCTGGAGGCTGGAACGTCTATTAAGGCCAAAGGACTTTTATGTGGTTATAGGGCTTCTTGCTGCATAATGACGTAAGCAGGAGGCTTCACATGGCAAGAGAGAGCAAGTGTGTGCCAGCTTAGGTCTCTCTTCCTCTTATAAAGCAGCCAGCCCCATGATGTCCCCTCTCTGATGACCTTATCTAACCTTCCAAAGGCCCCATCTCCAAATATAATCAGCATATAAATTTGGGTATGAAGTTTCCATTTGAATTTTGGAGGGCACATTGAAACTATAGCAACAGGGAAATGAAAACCCCTGGGGTGGAAAGTTCTTCACAGAATCTTAAATGAGGAGTAGAACCCAGGTCTCTGTCTCTTAGTTTGCTGTCCTTTTTATCCCTGCATGAACCACTTTGTGTTGGTTGAGCATCAGTTCCCTGGGCCTTTAGTTGCTAAGCCTTTGAGGGATGTTTATTCTCTATAAACCCAACCAGCAGAGCTGTCCATTCACAATTTAGCTTGCTCTCGCTGCTAATTTGGAATTACAGGCCCAATTTGCAGAGTTGAGATTTCTCAGGGAGTGGCTGACCACTGGGGTTTTGAAAGCTGGGAGAGCTCTTGACTGACCCATAGAAACAATCCTTGTATTCCTTCTTTACCTTTTCTTCTAGGCAGTGTTCAAGTCAGCTCTTTGTGAAGTAAGAACAAAACACAGTAAATAAACAAAACCCAAAAGAAAAACAAAAAAACAAAACAAACCTTCCAAAACCTAGGAAACCACTCAAGGTCTAAGATGTTTCCTTGATAGTCCAGAAGATGGTGGGAAGCTTGCTCATAGGGTTTTGTTTAAAAAAATTGCTTTTATCCCCAAAGTGATTGTCAGTCTAATTTAAAGCAATAGTGGGATAAAATAAAGTGAATGATAAGGAGTAAGAAAGAAAATAGGACCTGAGGAAGAAAACTGTCTAGGAGAGCAGTTGGAAAAGCTGAGTCTCTAAATTGTTCTGTTGCTGTCTAGTGGGTGATCTGTAACAGAAGCTATGGACTCTTTAGAGCTGCCTCTTTCATGAGAAAGCTGGGGTTTGTAATTCCTGCCTTGTTTAACTTGTGGATGTTAGAAAGGCTTAGGTGAAATTATGTGAAAATATAAAGTGTTACTGAAATATAAAAGGTGATGAAGATGAACATGGCTAATGGAGAGCCCGTCGCCCTTTCTAAAGCTCTCTGGGTTACAGTAAGGCAGAGAAAGAAGGCACAGTTTTTTTAGATCACTTAAGGAAGGTTCCAACTGTTTCTCTTTCCAGCATTTATACAGTACTCATTGCTGTCAAAAATGAATGTCACTGACTGTAGTTTCCTGGTCTTCCCCTATTCAGCATCAAAGGTAAAATTAGGCCAATCTTAGCATTTGTTAAAAGATCTATCCTGATACCTGAGTTGGGTTGGATCTGGAATGAGCATTCTACTATAGTTATGTACAGTGCTGAAGAAACAGTTACTGGTGCTTTTATTTTCCTGAATATTTAAAGCTGAGGTCGTAAAAATATTAAGTAACAGTTTTAATTTTTTATTATGAAAAATTTCAAACACACATAAGCACAAATAGAATAGGATAAGTAGAACTGGTAGACCTAATATTGATCTTTTGACGTTAAGAATTATCAAGGTTTTCCCATTCTTGGTTCATTTATACCCTTTCAGTTTTTAAAAGTGGTTTTCAAATCCAAATCTAAGCAATCATATGACTTCACTGTAAATTCTTCAGAATGCAACTTTGGCTTCTTAATACAATAACCATTGTGCGATTATAATATCTAAAATTTTATGGTGATTATTTATTTATTTATTTATTTATTGTCTTTTTGAGACAGGGTCTTGCTACATGATTCAGGCTGAACTTGGGCTCACTTTGTAGCCCAGGCTGGCCTCGAACTTGTAACAATCCTCCTATCTCAGCCTTCTGAGTGCTAGGATTACAGGAGTGTGCCACCAGGACTGGCTATGATTACTTTTTAAAATTAAAAATATTTATTATGGAGTGGGGGTTTAGCTCAGCAGCATAAGCTCCTGCTTGCTCCTTGCTTGCTCCTTGGCAAGCATGAGGTTGTGAGTTTGATCCCTTGGTACCAAAAAAAATTATTATTATATGTTTGCAGAATATAATGATTACATTGTGGAGAGTTGGTACATGTACATAACACATTTTCATAGTGATTTTTTCATTTAGATAATTTAACAGTGTTCATTTAGATAATTTAATACCCCAAATTTTATGATTATTTAAAACAACATTTTCTTGTTTGAATCAGGACCCCCAAAATGAGATTTATGCTTTGTATTTGGTTGTTCTTTCTTAAAGGAAATGTATTTGTACAAGTTGTCAGCTTATCACAACTATTTTTCTCTTTTATATTATTATCTTTCCTTCCTGGTTTACATGTGTTAACTTTTTTAAAAAAAATTAGGACGTTTGCTTTTTTTTGTTTGATAACAAAGTTGTCTATGTATCTCGATCTTACTCTTATCAGATGTATAATTACAAATATTTTCTCTTATTCTATAGGTTGTCTTTTTTGCTTCCCTGATAGCATCCTTTGATGCACAAAGGCCTTATACCTTGATGACATTCAGTTTATCTATTTTGCCTTTTGTTGCTCAAGTTTTGGTTGACATTTCTAAGACTCCATTTCCAAATTTAAGGTCATAAGATTTTATTCTATGTTTTCTCCAAAAAGTTTTATAGTTTTAGCTCTTACTTTCAAGGTATTAATCCATTTTGAGTTAGTTTTTGTACATGGTGTGAGGTAGGGGTCCAAACCCATTCTTTTGCATGTAAATATCTCATGACATCATTTGTTAAAGAGACTTTTGTTTTCCCATAAAAGGTCTTGAATATGCTGTCATCAATAAGGGCGATGGGGTTTTTGTCTGAGGAGTTGAGACTGACAACCAGGAATTAAGCTGTGTCCTTGTGTAATTTCTTGACTAATATTGCTACTGCCCTTGACGAGTGCCTTTGTACTTTCTCACACTAGGTTGTACTACGATGATTCTGACTCTAATTAAATTTTCTTCCTTTCCTTTAGAGTTTGTTTTTGATTACAAAATGAAACCTGGGTTTTCTAGTCTTATTTCCCCAAAGAGCAGTGTGCAGAGCCAAACCCTGAGAAGTGCTAGGAGGGCTGACAAAATCTGATCTCAGCTTCCTGAGGGAGGTAAAGACATTGCTGTAAGAAGAGGAAAAGAAATGTGAGTGGGAGAGTAAGGAGGTCACACTGTAAGGAACAAAGACATTAGTGAGAGAACTGCTCTTGAGCTCAGCTTGTAATTTGGTATCTGTCTAGTTAGCATGTAAAGAAGGGTATTGGGATTAGAGGCAAACCTCTAAGTCCACAGTTCAAACTGGTGAAAGTCTGTTGACTTGTTGCCAGGGAAAGGGTACTCTTTGCCCTCTGAGCTGGAGTAGGGGTTGTCATATAAATAAACTAAGTGCCCAACGTCTTTTCCTGCCTTCTCTGTCACCTCGCCTATTTTTCAGGTTACTGATTAAACCTTCTTGGACTTGATACCCCTCCTCTCTGTCCAGGAAGTCAAGAACAGCCTCTTTTAGTTTAGCTCCCAGTAGGGTACATTCCCTAGCCGTCAGCTTTTTCTAAATTTTTCTGTTGAATTGTGCATGGTGTAGGCTGCTCCCTCTCGGCGTGATTTCGGGGCTTTGTATAGGAGCCTCTAGGCATCATACTTGTTTATCCATGGTCAAAATAACTATCCTTTGAAAATCGAACAAGAAATATCACAGTTGCCCTTCATTGATTTCCAATTTCTTCATCTAGTTTCCAATGGGGGCTTTACTTTTACCATATCTACGTCTCAAAGGGACTGCATGAATAAGGATTTCCATTTTATTTGTCACTTTATGGAAGAGAAAACCAGAGATGTTAGGGAATTTGCCCTAAATCATACTGCTAGTATACAGCAGAGCTTGGATTGGAACCTTGGCCTTTCTAATACCAAGGTCTGGTTTCACAATTCTATGCTATGCTAGCCTACGTAAGATGAAAATGTACAATGATAGCAGGGATATATCATTGAGTTCCATGTCCATGTTCTCATTGGGTAAAATGTTACCCATTTTACAGATGAGTAAACTGAGACCTATAGAGGGCAAAGGACTTCGTTAGGTGTAACAGGAACAGAAGTGAAATGAGAAACAAGTTTCCTGATACCAAATACAAATGGTTTGATTTTATGTCCCTCTTGTCGTCTAAGTCTCATTCTCCTGGACAGAGCAGGTTAAAATTCAAGACCCAGGAAAAATCCAGAGAACCAGTTAAATGAACCTCACCACATACTATGAATGAGTTACTAAGAGAAGGATCTAAAGGTACTGTGAGAAAGAACTTCAGATTGGGCATATGGAGAATCTAAAAGAAGGACATCTAGCAGAAAGGAAAAGCTTTGTCTTTGTAAATTTGACTGGGTTTCACCATGGATCATAGAGTATAATATTTTAAGAATTGTTAGACTGATGTCAACTGTACCTACTAGGAGGCTGTGCTCCTACACAGTAGCACAGCGCTCAGAGATAAAAAAAAATTAGCTAACGAAGTACACTAGTGAGGTATTTATGCTGTACACAAAGATTAAGATTTTCTTTTGTGTGTGCGTGCACATGGGTAGTTTGTGATAGGTAAGAAGAGCAGATGGAAGACTTTCTGAGATCCATGCTTGGACAGGGAACAACCAGGGATCTGATAGGAAGGTTTTGGGAGGATGCAGGGATCCAGCAGGTGTGTTACTAATGGCAGAGAGGAAACAAAGTGCATTGTGGATTCAGGGACGGGATTTGGCTCAGGCTGTTGGGCAGTGGTGGTGTGGAACCTTGGCCGTTTCTGTGTCTTTGGTCAGATTGTTTTTGGGCTCTGAGACTCAGAACTGATTGTGTCTCCATGAACTCCCTAATTTTCTTGGCTCCCTCAAGCATCTGCCTTATCAAGCTCTGAGAAGCATTTTGTTCTGTAAGATTTCCTGGCAGGGTGTTTCTTATTCTAATATACACAATATATTTGAGATAAAGCCTTAGATTTTATGAATTACACGTGATAACTGAATGTTCTTGTTTGTATTTCATGCGGCTGTTATCACAGATCATGACTGCAATAAACTTTTACAGTAATTCCACTGTCCACTTTGGATCCTTGAGTAAAGATAAAAGCTTTGGCTTTTGCTTAAGGTTTGAATGCTTATTGAGTAGGCTATTCAGTTTCACAAATCGAAAGAAATTTGAATAACGAGGTTTTTCCATCTTCAACCTCATTGCCAGGCCGTATTTATTGGATGTTCAGGTACATGAGCATCCAATCAATGCTGGTTAGGACTAAAATGGGCAGAAGACATTCTTATATAAAATCACAGGATCTCAAAACATCATGGCTGTGGCAAACTTGCTTACTTCTAAAGAGCAACTGGAGTTTGTATTTTTGTTGTTCTTTGTGAGCTCCATGAACATAGCTCAGCCAAAATTTCAAAGTAATTGGAACAAAGACCTTGTGCTAAACCAAATCCATTTTCTTCAATAAAATTTTATTGGAACACAACCAAGTCCATTTGCTTGTGTTGTCTGTTGCTGCTTTCATGCTTTAAAGGTAGTTTCACAGAGATTATATGACTTGAAAAACCTAAAATATTTTCTAGCCTACTTTTCACAGAAAAAGTTTACCAGTACCTGGCCTAGAGAACCATATTTTTTGTTTCACTTCAAGTTGGTTTTGTTTAGCAGCATTAAGGAGATTTTCTCTCTTCCCCCAGCCCTTTCCAGCTTCCATCCCTCTTTCTACCTTCCTCCTCTCCTCTCTTCTTCCCTCCATTCCCCTCTCCTCCCATTTAGTTCCCTCCTCTCTCCTCTCTCTATCTCTTCTTTCCTTCTATCAATATAAAGGTTCTTTTATATTGAAGCTGGTGGTCTAGGGCCAGAAATAGAACTCAATGGCATAAGTACCTGCCTGGAAAGTGCAAAGTCTTGAGTTTAATTTCTGGTACAAAAAAGTGGTGGTCTTTTCCATCTCCTATTTTCATAAATAAAAAAAAATTTAAAAAAATATTTCAAACATACAGAAAAGCACAAAAATAACAGTATAGAAAACACCTTTATATGCACCACGCAGATTTTATAGCTCTGTACAATGAATCACTTTTATTTTTTAAAGTTTTATTTTAAAGAAAATGAAATCAAACAAAATAAAATCAAAATGAGATCAAACAAAACAGTGTGACACAGGATTTCAAAACAAGATGATAGGAAATCAACAATGGTTACCATAACCCCTCTTGTCTTCAAAATAGCTGTCCATACCTTCAGACATAGTACAATGAAACAAAACAGAATAGAATAGAGCCAATAAAAACAAAACAATGAATGCAATACAGGACTTCAAAACAAGATAATAGTAAATCCAAAATGGCTACCATAATATATCTTGTTATCTTTGAAATAGCTGCCCATGACACTGGATATAATAAAATCACACAAGACAAAACAGAATAAAACCCAGTCAAACAAAACAATGAGAATGACACAGGACTTAGAAATAAGATAGTAGGGAATTAACAATGGTTACCACCTTCAGAAGGAGATCCCTCATATATGCTACGTGGAGGACTGCCATCCTCCAAATAGATGATCAGACTTCTGGCCTGCAAAGTCGGTGAAACACCAAATGCTACAAACATGAAGCTGTATTTCACCTCATTAGCTATCATCACAGCCTGTGTACCTCTGATCAGCCAGTGCCCATGGGGAACTGATGGGAACAGTGGCTCTTCTTGTCTCCTTGCCTGCGCACAGGAAGGGGTTGGCGTCTGGCTCTCCCCCAAATTCATTGTTTTTAAAAAGAAATAAAATATAACTTTTTTGTCCTCTCTCTTGATTCTATTTCTTCTTACAAGTGAAATGCTGTCTTGAAGTTGATATACATTCCTCAATTCTATATCTTTATATTTTTACTATATATATACATATAAATATGTAAGAAGCAAGTTTTTGATACCAAACCCAAATCATTTATCTTTATGTCTCTCCTGTCATCGAAGTCTTTCATGTATCCAGTACAGAGTAGAATAAGTTAGGATCCCAGAATATCTATATAGATTTACATATATCTCTATATCTCTATAGCGATATATATATATATCTACCCACTCATAGATCTGTGAATAACATATTATGTTTTAAAATCTCTGCCCCACCTTTGAAACTGCAAAGAAAATGACAGTGGATTTTTAAAGCTAATCTTGTGGGTGGGAAAGGTACTCATAATCCTATAACTCTAATACAAACCCTTTCATTTATGTTGTATGTATTCTTTTATAGCATCACTATGACAGTGTACAAATCAGTCAGAGGTTTATCTCAGTGGTAGAGTGCTTGTGTGGCATGCACAAAGCCCTTGATTAAATCTCCAACCATACACATACACAGAAGATACATACAATTTTGTCTTTCCCTTTCTCTTAGCATCAAGTTATAACACTTTTTGAAAGTTTCTATCTTCCTAGTTATTACATATTGCTGATATCCAACTTTCAACAATCCCTTTAAAAACCACTGGTGGGTAAGGAACCTCTCAACAGTGGTCATCTTTGGGTAGAGTGATGACTTTTCATTGTTTAACTTTCTACTTTTCAATGTATAAGTTTCTGTGCTGTTTTTAAACTGTTCACGTTATTTTATTTTTAAAGTGTTATTTGAAAAGCAAAATTTGTTTTTTTTTGTTAAAGTATTTTGTCCTCTGCAGAAAATATTCCATAAAAGGTTTCCATAATTTTCAGTGTTCTGAGGATCAAAATATTAAGTGCACTGGGAAGCCCTTTTGACAACTGTAAAATTCCCTGGAAATGTAGAAGAGAAAAACTCTAGCAAAGCAGGAAAACATCAGGCCAGCTGAGAGGTAAAGACTAATATTGGAGCTCCAGGTTAACGTGATTTGCTCAGCTGCAGTCAGCTACATGAACTTAGCTATGGTTCTCCTAGGCATTCCTGCTGATTTTGGGGGGTTCAAAGGGCAAAATTTATCTCTGATGTTAGTAATGAATCATGGGAGGAAGAATTTATCCTAAGATTAATTCACCATGGAGATTTCCTTAGAATTAATTATCTGTACTAGATGGAAACAAACAAACAAAAACTCCACAAAAACAAGATATTATTGCAACATTACCAAGAAATCTTTATAGACTTCATGTGAAGCATTATCTTGAGTTTGATAATCGCTAATGTTATTAATGTTGTTGCTAATGACAGCAAGGCAATTACTAGGAAAGAGATCACAGTCCACCTTGCATGTTGTCTTGAAACACTAAAAATTACTCTGGAAAATAAACTAACTGAGAACATTTTTAAGGCAAGAGCAGCCTTGAAATATTTTTATAGCTCATTTATGCTTATTAGCTAATCTACCGAAAGTATGTGTGCATTTCATAGTATTCTGCTATAATTAATGAGTTGAGTCCATTTAATTTAGTTCAGTTTGTGTGACAATGTGGTGGCATGGGTGGGAAGGCACCAGCCAGGATTATGAATATTCATCACTATTTCAATTAGTTCCATATGCAGAATCAGGAAGAAGTGGCCATTTAGCAAGACCAGTATAGAGCAAGAGCTCTTTGCTCTTCTCAGAACCAGGAAAGAGTGTTTCTTTGCCTGCAGGCCTTTCCCACTTTTAGCCACAAGAATCACAAACCCTAGGGGTCCAGATATCCTGCTTTAAAGATGAGGACACTAAGAAATGGAGAGGTAAAACATTTTGTCCAAGGTTATTCAGGCAATACCTAAAATTCTGACCATCAGCCCTAGGATGGGGTAGGGGTGTCACTTTATAAGTTGTCATCATCTTTCTATCACCTCTAAGCTCTGCCTAACTTTCTTCACTGGGAATGATGATAATATTATGTGTTCTGGGGTGAGAAAATCTGTAGAAGTCTGGGAGGACTGGAGCTAAGGCATGGGATTCTCAGGAAACCCATCTAGGGGAGGAAGCCAGTTCACTCTTTAGGATGCAAGCATTAGCACATAAGCATGTAGTTGATATTAAACCAAGTAACAGATGCAGAGGTTAGAAAATTCCAAGAATTCCAAGAATTTCCTATCCTCTTGGAATTCTTGGAAGGATGTTTTAGTCCATTTTATGTTTCTACAACAGAATATCTGAGTCAGGATAATTTATAAAGAACAGAGATTTATTTCTTACAGTTTTGCAAATTGGGAAGGCCCAGGGCATAGCACTGGCTTTTGCTGAGGGTTTTCTTGCTGTGTCATTCCATGACGAGGGGCATCATATGGTGAGAGGCAAATTGCAAACCTGGATCTCTCTGCCTTTTAGAAAGCCAAATATAACATATGTGGGCTCATAGTCTTATGGTTTTATTTAATCTTATACCCTATACCACTTCTAAATACCATCAATATTTGGATTTGAAGATTAAATTTCCAACACAAATTTGAGGGACACAATCAAACCATTGCAGAGTGACAGGAGAATGTAGTGAGGGATGTGAATCATTGGAGGGCTCTGAGGAGCTGCAGAGGGATGGCAGAAGGGAGGATATGAGAACAGAGGCAAGTTTCAAAATCTTAAATCCAACCTAATTAGCTCACTCTCCAGGGTTCTATGTACTTTTGCATATACAGACATGTGTTAGATTTTGTGAAATAAAGAGCCCATGGATTCCATATAGGAGTTTAGTTTCGTCTGCACCTGAAGATTTGGGAAGATTCATCACCATCCTCCCTCAATACTTACTATCCTTCCTGGTTGTGCAGAATTTTAAAAACGACAGGGACATTTATGATGGTGGCCTTTGCGCCCTCTGCTGGTATTTATATGCAACTGCACCACCTGCCGGGTGGAAGGTTCATTGCGAGGCAGCTGAGATGGGGAGATTAAAGAGAGGCAATGAAAGAACCGCATCAAGAACATAATGAGTTCGGTAGAAAGAGAATAATTCCTTTGAAAAATTACATGAGATAATCTAGATAAAATTGAGTCTTGCCAAGCCTACCACATAAAAGGTGCTTGATGTTCCGGCTGTTTGAGCCAAGGTGGGTCAGGGAGATAAAGTTATAATCTTGCTAAAGCTTTTCTCCATTCAAGGTGGGCCTTGGGTTTCCCATTCAGGGATTCTCCAGGGCTCAGATGTGTTCTGGGTAATAAATCTGATAAACTTGTGTACACTGAGATATAAATGATGGTGTGTAGCCAAGAGCAATAGTCTATAGGTGGATTGAGAAGAAACTTCAGCTGTTCATAGTTGCTCTGTGGCCCAAGAGTTTTATACTTAAAACATTTGAGAGGCATTGTATACCCATCTTCCTTTTCACCGTACACGTGTATATTGAAGGTTCAGAGAATGTGTGGCAAAGAAACTTTGTTTAATACAGTATTTCACAGATTTTTGGCGAGGACACAGGGAGAGAGAGTTTGTGGAGAGGAGAGGAGGATCTGGGGATGGGCGGAATGGGAGGAGAGAAGGGAAGAGGAAGTAGAAAGGATCAAGGTGTGATATCTGTATGTATCACTTCACCACAATGGACGCATATATTGTGTACCCTAAACACGGAACAATAAAAAGGGAAGCACCATTGGATCCTTTTTCTCATGGAGTAGAGATTATCATCTTGAATAAAGATTGCTTGGAAACTCAGGAATAGAGAGAGCATGAATGCTGTGGCCTACTGACTCCTTTTGCTTCTAATTCGGCCTCTCCTCTCCTTCCAGGCGGACATCTTCTCCGGGGCCATATTCATCAATCTGGCCCTGGGCCTGGATATATACTTGGCCATCTTTATTTTACTGGCAATCACTGCTCTTTACACAATCACAGGTACGTGAACCAGCAGCTCAAGCCCAGCTCAGGGTTAGGCATTCGTGATGGAAAAAAGGAAGCAGAATACATGGCTTCTCCTTTCGTGGGAGAGGGATATACCCAGGAAAGTCTGAAAGTAGGCATTTACTTGATCTCCACTACAGGTTATATGAGTAATCTCTGAATGCAGAGTTGACTGAAAGGGTCAGGTATCTTCTCACAGGAAGGTAGGCAGAGCTCGGCCCTGTGGGTTGTAGAAACAGCATGGCTCGCTAGCATAACTGGAGGAGTGCTGGGCGTGAAGATCAGTGAGAGGAGGAAATGTAAATGCAAATGGCCATAGCGTGGGGCTGAGGAAGGATGAGCAAGTAGATGCATTTGGCTAGAGGAGGATGGCCCCTGGGAGGTAATGTGGGTGAGTATGGGGCGTAAAGCTCGATGATTTGAATGAAGAACAAGGACCTTGGAAACCTGACAGAAGCCTTAGGTTTGAGGTAATAGGGAGTGGGAGCCCATGCAGGGAGAGAGGGGGGGTGGTTTAGAGAAGACTTAAGAGGTGGCCAGAGAAGCTGGTGCATGATTAAGATTAGGGCTCTTTGTAGAGAAGTATTACTTTGACTAGTTTGAGAGGTGCAGGATCAGCAATGGAACCTGATACTCAACTGGAGCCCCACATCTTTGAGGACAAGAACATATTTAGATGGCTTATGCGGCAGTGGACAAAGAAGGAGTCCTCTGAAGTATGCTAAGTTGCTAATGTTCCCAGGTTAGAGCTGCCTCTATGGTTAGAGCTGTTTTTCTTTGTCTTCATTCGGAAGATGCTCCCTCTTAGTCCTAGAAGAGCCATCTCTAAGAGAAGAACTCTTAGTCCTAGAAGAGTGATCTAATGACTTAAAAATCACATCACATTCTTTTACTTGGATATAGAGAAACATTCTCTTAAGAATTTGAAAACAATTTCTTGAGAAGTGGAGGTATATGCTGAACAGCAGATTATCATAAAAGGATAAGGGAAGGAGGGAAGATAAGGGAGGTGGGTGACTGGGAGGTGGGAGTGGTTTTCAAAAGGTGTAAGAAAGCTGAAGGGCAGTGCATGAGAAAGAGGAGCAGACACATCGCCTGCCACATGAGGTCAGATACGCTGTCTTTTTGCTTACTTAGGGGGCCTGGCAGCTGTGATATACACGGACACCTTGCAGACAGCGATCATGCTGGTGGGGTCTATTATCCTGACTGGGTTTGGTAAGTGGGGCTAGGGCAGACTGAGGAGGTGAGCGCAGATGTTCAGGGCCCCAGGAAGAGAAAACAAGTCCAGCCTTGCTGTGTGCCACTAGCCCAGGCAGTGAACTCAACCCTACTCCACTGTTCATGGGCAGCCATCCAGCCCAGATGGGCCAGCATGTGGATTGGGGCAGCAGCTTCCCTGCCCCTTGAAGACTTAGGCTGGGGCTGGCTCGTGCAACACCTGGACTCCCCCACTCACTCTCCGTGTCCTGGATCGCTGGTTCCCAGTGAGGGTCTGCGGTACCATGGCCTTCTCTCTTGCAGAGAAACTGGGCACAGAAAGGATAGGGCTAAATATTCATCGCACTAAATATGCTCAAATATTGTATTTTTTATCTTAGACTATCTTTTTTATATTTGATATTAAATGCCCATTCTTTTATAAATTGTTGATAGTAGGCGATAGTTTTCATTTCAGTGCCCTTATTTGACAAAATTGGAAGATAGACCACTCAGTACTGGGGCCTCCTGCCTCCCCATTTCTTGAAATTTTTCTTGTCTATGAAATTGTAAAGACAATGTTGAAAATTCTAGGTCTTGGGATGCTTGTTATGAGAAAATACAAAATTCATTTTATTTTTAGGTGCACAAAGCCCTCTGTGTGTCCTCCACTGCTTAGTTTTCCAAGAACTTTCATTTGTTTTTTCCAGTAAGCCCTGGGGCAAAGCCGGGGCTAGAATGACGACAGCTGAGAGGCAGCAGGGTTCCAGATTCCTCACCTTTTCTTGGTCATCACATTACCCTGCTAGGAGCAGGGATGGGAGGTCTGTGTCTAGGGTCCCAAAGGCCACTTTGTATGTCACTAGGCCTCTGTTCTGAGTTCCAAGGACCATGGCTGACAAGAGGTGGTAAAGGAAAAAGTAGAGCCTTTGCATGTGGTCCAAAGCCAAGGTTTTCATTTGAATACCTAAAATATTTTCCCTTTGGGGAAGAAGTTTCTGGTTGGAGCACTTTGACAAGTTACTGCTTTGAATGCTCACAGAAACCCCTCCCCTACCAAGGGGGCTGGGCAGGGTTAATAATCCCATTCTATGAATAAGAAAACCGAGGCCTAGAATAGGAGAGTAATTTGCCCAAGACAACACAGCGAAGGTCTTCTTTGATTGTGGGATCTGCTCAGTTTTTCAGGTACCCATGGAAGAAACCATTATAAAGAGCTGAATGTTTTAGAGTGGTTGTTTTTTGTACCAATATTTTGCAGCTTTCCATGAAGTGGGAGGATATGAAGGCTTTATGGAAAAGTACATGAAAGCGATTCCAACCATCATTTCTGATGGAAATATCACTGTCAAGGAAGAATGCTACACCCCGAGGGCCGACGCCTTCCACATCTTCCGAGATCCCATTACGGGAGACATCCCATGGCCTGGGCTTATCTTCGGGATGAGCATTCTTGCCCTGTGGTACTGGTGCACAGATCAGGTAACCAAGCTGTACAGATAGGGTGGGCAGGGTCTTCTCCCAGGCATTACAGGCCCTCCCGCATGTGTATGGCTCATGGGGAGGGGTCACATGATCTGTGGGTTGCTGAGTCCTGGGAGTCCCAGGCCAAGGACTGAGAAGGCAGGGGTAACAGGAGGTGTCACAGGACCTCTATTCTGCACTTCTCCCTTACTTGGCTTCCCATGGCAGGTCATTGTGCAGCGCTGCCTCTCAGCCAAGAACATGTCTCACGTGAAGGCTGGCTGTATCTTGTGTGGATATCTGAAGCTGCTGCCCATGTTCCTCATGGTGATGCCGGGAATGATCAGCCGTATTCTGTACACGGGTAATTCCTTCAGCTGCCCTCACAGGCCACACTCTTTTTTTTTTTTTTGGCCTTGAGTCATTGCCAAAGTCTTTTAGCTCTGTGCTTACTCTTTCACATGATCTTTTTCTTGCCTTAATTATCAAGTCTTATTATTCCCGATGCTACATAGTAGACAACTTCAGGGCTCAGAACTTTTGGAGGTTTCTTCTCGGGTTTGTTGCATTGGCAAATGTTTCCTTGTTTCTTTTGTAATTGTAAGTCACAACATATCTCCGGTTTTCTCTTTCAGCTAGTGATATTTGTTCAATTTTAGCTCCTCTCCTGGTGGAGCTTTGAATGATGTCCTTTATAATTTAATGTCAAAAACCACAGCCAGTCTCTAATTGTCCCCTGCTCTGAACCCCATTGCCTGAATCATTTCCTTGAAAGTGCCCTGAGCCTTGCATTTTGCTATCTAAGGTGATACATTCTTCACTGTTACTTTTGTGGTCTCTCTAGTATCACCAAGAGTCTCAACCATTTCCTGGAAGGTGAAATAGTGGAGCAGGAGGGAGGGAGGGGAAAAGGTAGGGAAGAGGGAGAAAGGGAAAAAGAGAGGGAGAGATTGTCTGTATACTCATCTGTCATGAGAAAAATATAGTCAGCCTTCTGTATTCATTGTTTGTATATCTGTAGGTTCCCAACTGCAGATTAAAAACATTTGAAAAACACTGCAGATATACAGAACTCATACAGACTTTTTTCCTTGTCATTAGTTCCTAAACAATGTAGTATGACAACTATTTATATAGCACTTATATTGTACTAGGTAACATAAGTACTATAAAAATGATTCAAGTTATGCAGGAAGATACTGCATATGGCATATGCAAGTATTAGTCTATGTTATATAAAGGACTGGAGCGTTTGCAGTTTCTGGCATCCACTGAAGGGAATTTCCTGGAACCATGGGCACTAGAGGGGGATAATGGTCAACTACAGAGCTAACTGACTAGTTTTTACTATAATGACTACTATACACATTTATTTATTAAATAGTGCTATAGTAATTCAGTGCTAAGTGAGATACACTTGTAGTAATTGCTTAATGAATGTTTGTTGATCTGAATTCTGTACCAGTTTCTAAAGTTCTAAGATTCACCTTTTTCCATTTTCCACCCAGAGTATTTCCTTTTTGTTTTTTTAAATTTCTACCTAAGATTTTCCATGTCTTGGAAGTAGTACTCAACAGTCCTGCTACTGGGGAATTTCCTCAGTTATTTAATTCTATTTCTAGGAGCTGCCTAAAATAAACCTTAAAATTAAGAGCCTTTAACCATTGTGATTTTCAGAGGAAACAATACAATTATCACTTGCCAAGCTATAGGATAGTTAGGTGAAGGCTAAAGATTGTTCCTTCTCCTTTCCTGACTTTATAACTTCTTTGTTCCTTTCCTCCTTTGCCTAGGAACATTCCTTTCTCCCTAGTCAGAGGTTGGGACTGTGTCAGGGTCAGGAGGGTAGTGGCACAGCACACAAGGTCTCCTTTTGGAGCTATGCAATTTTTGGCACCGCTGCAAGGCTTTGTGCAGCGATGTCTTGATTGAAGCCTTGTTCTAAGAAAGTGAACTTCGGAGCTGTGTTCCCGGTGTCTGCTTACTAACATGGCTGTTCATCTCTTCTCCAGATAAAATTGCCTGTGTCATCCCCTCGGAATGTCAGAAATATTGTGGCACCTCAGTTGGCTGTACCAACATTGCCTACCCAACCTTAGTGGTGGAACTCATGCCTAATGGTGAGAGTCTTTTGTGTGAGGCTGGGGGGAATGTGTTTTTTGGAGGCTGATTGGATTTAGGCTGAATTTCTGGGTGCCTTCTGAAGCTAAGTTGTGTGTGAGCCTAGGCTTTCAGTCAGGAAATCCTTTTCTAGTGTCTTCAGATTTTACACAGGTCTTCAAAATATATGGCTTTGTTGGGCTCAAGTTCTGGGATTTGCCCATCAGTCAGGCTTGAAAGAAGATGATCTGAAAATTTGTTGGGGAAGCACAGGACACTTCCATGCCCATCTGGAAGATCTTTCAAAACTCTTCAACAGAGGGAATATAAATTAGTACAATCTTTATGGAAAAACAGTGTGGAGGTTCCTGAAAAAAAAACCCCTGCATACTATTTTCCCTAGCAATATCATTATTGAGTATATGCCCAAAAGAAATGAAATCAGTATATGGATGCACATTATTCACAATAATTGAGATGTAGGATCAACTGAAACTGCTCATCAACAGCTGAATAAAGGAAATATTATGTATGTATGTATGTATGTATTTATATGTATATGAATACTATTTAGCTCATAAGAGAAGAAAATCTCATAATTTGTGACAGCATAGATAAGCACAGAGGGCATTGTATAAAGTGAAATAAGCAAGGCAGAGAAATACTGCATCATCTCACCTAAATGTAGAATCCAAACAAGTCAAATTCATAGTAGCAGAGAGCAGAATGGTGGTTAGTAGGTGTTAGAACAAAGGGAGGTCCAAATTTGTGAGGTCTTGGTTGAAGGCTATAAAGTTTCAGATAAGAGGAGTAAGTTCAAGATTTCTATTGTAAAACATGGTGACTTATAGTCATTAACAATGTGTTATATATACTTGAATATTGCTGAGTAGATTTTAAGTTTGTTCTTACCACACAATAAGCATAAATATGTGATGAGGCAATTGTATGTTAATTAGCAATTTTGCCATTCTACAATATATGCATGTTTCAAAACATTGTGTTGTACATGATAAATATTTGCCAATTTTTTCAATGAAAATAAGTTATGTAAAGCTCTCCAACATATATTAATATAAAAGCTAAGCACCCTGGGTTCAAGGGAGTTTACTTGGAAAATGAATTAGTGTTAGACTGTTCCAAGGAAGAACATGAGGTAAAAGGTAAGATTTTTAGTTTTAGAAGGAAGAAGTTTGAAGTTGGAGATTGGTAAAGTTCAAATGGGCATCACACCATAAAGAATACATTGTCCTAGGAGATTGGATACTTAACTCTGTGTCTGGAATAACTCGATTTGGGGTTGACCTGTGGGATTGGAGTTCATGTTTTACACTGCAGGGAAAAAAAAATCCCTCAATTTTAGTTTAAGGACTGCAAATTGCCAAATATTAGGTTGGAGGATCTCAAGAGATCAAAAATTCACAAATATTAACCACATCATCTGGTCAAACCTCCTCATTTTTCAAAGGCCCCAAAAGAAATGATTTTTTCAAGGTCAGTTTGGTCTGCCATCCAGCTTACTTAGCTCTGCACAAGGTGAGGATTGAGGAATTTGGAAGAATCCCCCCCCCCACACTTCATACATGACCTTGGGAAAACAATTTGCATTTGAATTATATAAAATGGGAGTAATAGTTAACTACTCTTCTGAAATGGGCTGATTATTAATTAAGGTTGCAGTTAGCAAGAGTCACAGTGGCTTTTCTGGAGTTCTGGCATGGATTACACTGGTGTCTGCAGAGTTTATATTTTTAGACTGACTTAACAGTGAGGACAGTAGTAGCATACTATACTACAGTGGCACTGTGCAACAGATGAGTATGGTGTGCAGAAAGTCAAAATGCTGTGTTTGAATTTGCCATTCCTATTCTCCTTCCTTTGGCTGTAATCTGATTTTTGTAATACTGAACCGAGTGACCTTCCTGTACTAGATGAAATATTTTCCATTCATCATCGTGACCTCTTAGCAGCATTCAGCATTATTGATCACTCCTCTTTCCTTTGATTCATAATATTTTACTCTCCTGTTTTGTTCCTTTTCCCATCTTCTTTTTTGTACCATTTGCAGATTCAGTCTTCTCAGCCTGGAAATGTTCCCTCACTAACCCACATCAAATTCTATCTGTCTCTTAATCTTATTTATTTACTTTTATCCTAAGTTTATTGGTACACTTTAGATATACATAATGGTCACAGTCATCATAGGGAATTTATAATTGTACATGATATATCTTAGTTCTCCTTTTTCTAAGTATTTTTTATACTCATTTTCCTATCTCTATGTTTATGTCTGTTACCCTAGTCTGCTACACCATTATTTCTTGCCTAGGCTGCTATAAAATTAGGTTCAATGAATATTTGTTGAGTAAATAAGTGAGAGATAAGTTTGATAATAGTGTAGAAAAGAGATGTGCATGGGTTTCTGTCCCAGCAATAACTGGTGAAATAACTCTGAGCAAATGGCAAAGCCAGGCCCCATCTACTGCTTACTGCAAATGAACTTTTGTTTTATCAGCTAAAAACTAGAAAGTCGGGCTAGATGATCTTTATAACTTCTTCCATAGCTCTGATGGTCTGTGATCTGCATTAAACAGACTCAAGAGGAACCATTGCTAGATGAGTTCTAAGGAGGTTCTCAAAAAAGAGACAGGGATCTGAACTCACCCTAGGTAGGTTCATTAACTCTTGTCGTGGAAAACCATTTCAAGATGTTTCAGTGAGAGGCATAGTTTAGAAAGTAAGAGAAAATGGGAAAGAGTCTTCAGTTTGAGGAGCCGAAGAGGGCATAGCTCTGACAAAGAGGATCAGACTGGCCCATTAACAGAATAAGTGAAATAAATCAGACTCATATGCATAAGCATCACAGTGTCTCACTAGTCTGAGAAACAGAATGAGTAAATAAGGCCCAAAATGTACAATAGATATTGTGAATTGGGAAGAAACTGTTCAAAAGAAGAGACAAACTGTGATGGGGGAAGGGGAAAGGAAGGAAGGGAAAAAGAAACAAATGTATTTATGCACAAGACAGTTAAGATAGTTATGCAGCTAGTTTCTCTTAGTTCATTGAAAAGAAAGGTTTGTGTTAATATTGTTTGGACAAGATGTCATGCCTACTTACTGTATTCTGAATACTACAAAGATAACAGTATACAATGTATTCATTATTGTAACTTTTACCTGTTTTGAAACTGTTTTATTATTATTTTATTTTATTTTTTTCTGTTTAAAGTAAAAAAAATAAAAATAAAAAAGAAGAATGATACCAGTCTGTGAGTTAGCTGAGATGAGGAATGGTTTGGTTGATTATTATCTTGCTCTGGTTTGGTAAGGTGGCTCTGGGAAAAAGCCTTTTTGTCTTAGGGGGCAGTTTGTTCTATATGATTGTTTCTGAATGGAGCGGTCTCAGTCTTGTGGAGGATCTGCTGGAATCCAAGGTGACCGTAGGATCAGGGTGACAACTGCTCACTAGTAGTTGAGTGTCCCTGTAAATCTCTTATCTTGGTATCCTCAACCTTGAAGAAGAATAAGAGTATACAAACTCAGGGCTAACTGACCTTATTTTTCCAACTTTTAGTTTATTTTTGACACTCCATAAATGGTCAACAAGCTTACATGCAGAGGTTAGAAGGGATTTGACATGGAGTTTTCAGGTAATACAGGCTATAGAATAAAGATGGAACTTTTGTATTGCTTTTAGTGACTGGACATCTGTAGGCTTGAACAAAGAGTAACTTTTTTAAAAAGCCGAACTTTTGAAGTCCTGCATAGCTCAGAAGAAAATACAAGCAGAGGAATCGTCATGGCAGGGGTTTATATATCAGGTAGGTGGTAGGTAGGCCTACATGATCTCTAGGGTTTTACTTGTGAGACTGTAAATCTGTAATCTCACTTTGACCTAGTCTTCCAGGCCTTAGTAAGTACAACCTTGTGCCCTCCATAACATAGAAAAAACAACAGCCAATCATCCTTGTTATGATTGGGAAAACTAAAA
Organism: Dolichotis patagonum; assembly: GCA_004027295.1. Lineage (NCBI taxonomy): Eukaryota > Metazoa > Chordata > Mammalia > Rodentia > Caviidae > Dolichotis > Dolichotis patagonum. The sequence continues at coordinate 16,807 of PVJX010011478.1, read as the reverse complement.
GCAACAATCCCTTATTTTGATTGGAGCAAGTGTAGTATCTCCATTTAGCATGTTAAGAAGTGAGGCCTTGAAGCTGAAATAACTTGATTAGGGCCAGAGTTGAAAACAGATTTTTTTCTTTTTAAAAAACTGTTCATCAAACTATCATTCACATGTCATACAGTTCACCCATTTAAGGTACATAACTCCAGGGTTTTTAGTATATTCCTAGCATTGTGCAACCATTATCACAATCAGTTTTAGCAAATATTTGTCACTCCACACACACACACACACACACACCCCCCACTCCTATACTTTCTAAAGAAATGAATAGTCATTCTATTTTACCCCAACCTCTTTGCACTAGGCAACCATTAATATACTTTATGTTTATAAATTTGCCTATTTGGGACATTTCATACAAAAAGAATCATAACAATATATAATTCCTTGTGACTGTCTTCTTTCACCCAGCAGAGTATTTTCAGGGTTCATCTGAATTGTATCATGTATTTGTATTTCATTCCTTTTGGTTAATGAATGTATTCCACTGCATGATGACCTGCCTATTAACTGCTTATTTTGTTTATCCATTGATCAGTTGATGGGCACTTGAATCGTTTCTCCTTTTTGGCTATTATAAATAATGCTGCAATGAACATGTATTCAAAAGTGTTTGCATGGAAATAGATTTTCATTTCTCTTGGTTACATACTTAGGAGTGGAACTCACGAGCTACATGGTAACTCTGTGTTTAACTGTTAGAAGAGCAGCTAGACATTTTCCCACAGTGGCTTACTGTTTATATTTCTTCCAGAAATGTAAGAGTATCCTATTTCTCTACTTATGCTTTATTTATCTGTCTTTAAAAATTACAACCATGAGAGCTGATGTGAAATATTAATCACTGGGCTTGGGTTGGAATTTCCTGGATGTCAAACATCTTTTCCTATTATTTTGGCCTTTTTTATGGTGATTCAGATCCTTTGCCATTTTTAATTAGGTTATTGTCTTCTTCCTACTGAGTTATAGGAATTCCTTATATGACCTATGTATTATAGGCTGATTAGACATATAATTTGTATATGTTTTCTCCTTTTTTAAGATGGTTGTTTCACTTTCTGGAGAATCTCATATTTTGGATCCTAGTTTAAATATCTTTCAACTAAATCATGGATATTTTGAGTGAGGGTCTTTATAAAGTCTCCTCAGATGGAAACCACTACCACCACCACTGTCACTCAAAGTATTTACTTCATAGGTGTTGTCTTCAGTTCTTTTTGTCTTTTGTGGTCTTATAATACAATTTAAAGCCACAACCATTTCTTGAAACATCATTCTTTCTGGAAAGAACATGGTGGGGTTTCAGAGTGCCACAAACCTTGAGCCTTCACGCAAAAGAACTCCTATGTTGCATGTGCCACTCAGAAACGCTTTTCTTTCCAGGGCTACGAGGCCTGATGCTGTCAGTCATGATGGCCTCTCTCATGAGCTCCCTGACCTCCATCTTCAACAGCTCCAGCACCCTCTTCACCATGGACATCTACACCAAGATACGAAGGAAGGCATCTGAGAAAGAGCTCATGATTGCAGGAAGGTAAATGCAGCTTTTCAGTGCTATGTGCTGTTGAAGATTAAATGATTAGAGAGATTCCATTCCCATAAACCAGGGAAGATTTTGTAGATAGCTGGTTGATATACTTGGAATAATCCCTTTGTCTAGTTTTATTTGCTCCTCAGTGACATTAAACTTTTTTGTGTGTCGTACTGGGGATTAAGCCTGGGGCCTTTGTACTGAGCTACATATCCAGCCCCTTTTATGTTATTTTTACATTAAATTTTGAGACAGAGTTTTACTAAGTTGCCCAGGCTGGGCTCAAACTTGAGATTCTCCAGCATCACTATTCTAGCCATTTAGCTTTAAGTTGGAAATCATTAAAACATTCGCCACTGTAGTTAGAAGGAACAGAAGTGATCATCTAATATAACCTGAATGCCACCAACAAGTTGAAATGAGGTATATCCTCCCTAAACCCAGACAGTCCATGCAGTGGCAAAGCCAGGCGAGTCTGTGGCTTAGCACTTATTGCCCAAGACCCTGTGATGCCTTCTTAGTCATCCACAGTGTACCTCTCCACACTGGCTAGCTTTGAGGCCCAAATAGCTCTGATTTCTCAGTCTCTTGATGAGGCCTTGTCCATTGTGAAGCTCAAATGAGATTTCATTTGTGACAATGCAAGGCTTTCAATATGTTTTACATTGTTAGATGGGTTAATGAACACTACAGTGCACCAAAAATATCAGTGTTGACAGACGGATTAAGCATATTCAGGATTACAATTATCCATGGAGTAGACGCCCTGGGTAATGGGTTAACAGAAACTCTGCTGTGTCTCTCCATGGGACTACAGGTCAACCTTCTCAGGGTAGGTAGAATGGATCCCTGGGAAGTCAGGAAAGACTTCCCAGGAAAGACTCCCAGATTGCATGAAAGATATGGTCTGTTACCTTATGGGTCTTATGCGCAAGATTAGAGCAAAAATAGGAAAAAAAATGGCAGGCAGGTGACAAGATGCCTGGTACATAGGGAAAACCTGACCAGCCCAGAATCTACTACTCTACATCACAGGAAGCACAGGACTGCTTCCTTGACTATTTTTTCCTTTGAAATATACTTATTGGCTTTTCCTTTAATTTGTAAGGCTCAGATGTGAAATAGGAAAGAAAAGCATTTTGTTGCTTTGCACAGATCTGTATTCCCTGGCCCTAAGACTATGTTGGATTGTCTCTGGAACCTATCTTAGGGATATGAGGGATATGATACACTTTCAAAATCTACATCAGGGGGCCGGGGATTTAGCTCAGCTGTCTAAGCACCTGCCTGGCAAGTGCAAAGTCATGTGTTCAATCCCGGGTACAAAAAACAAACAAAACCAAAAACAAAACTTTACATCAGGAACTGTAAGTGAAATTGGAGATTTAGATAAGGGAGAGATGAGCATGGTATGGTATAGCTGGAGAAAGGCCCTGGGGGAGAGAATCTGAACTGAGTTCAAAGTGGTGGGTAGGATTTGGGCAAATAGGGTACAATGGGATGGGCATCTCAAAAGGAGAAGTGTGCAAAAGAACTGCTTTGTGAAGCCCACTTTAATACTCACTTATTTGAAATACATGTAAGTCAAAGGAATCACAGCCATCTTACAATTAAATCAGAGACACAAGCAGTAAGAGAATCACCAATCTTTTTAGGCCACAAAGTAAAACTCAGCAGGAAGAGCTAGAAACACCTGGTAGTGCCCTTTCCTATCTAGACTGTCCTCTTGTAAAGTCTTCTTGTCTGGTGCTTTTTAACTTTAGTATGAGGGAAAAGGAGGAGAAAAATGATGATAATAATTTTATTATTTTTGTTGAGTGCTTACTATTTGTGAGGTTTTATTTTCACTAGTCCTATTCCAACCTTGCAAGGTCAGTCATGTCATATTCTCAGTTTATAGCTGGATAACTGGAGCCCCAGAGAGAGGTGTAGCAATGTGTCCTCTATCACACAGTGATAAAATTTGAATTCAGAACTGTCATGTGCCAATGCCCTTGTTCCTATACTCTACTACTTCTTGAAGTGGGATTTTTGTATGATAATGACAGTACTGAGGCAGTTATTCAAAGTCAAATATATTTCCTTTTTTATGACAGTGTGGTATTTATTGTGTATAACTACCACATTTTCTTTATTTATTCATCTGTTGGTAGACATGTTAGATAAAATAAATCAGACACATATGATTGAATATCAGATGGTTTCTCTAATATGAGAAACCCAAAATAAAAGATAGATAATAGGAAGCAGGAAGATAGATCTTTTGCAAGAGGAAAGTGGACCAAGAGATAGCGGGAGAGGGAAAGGGCAGAAAAGAAGGTGAAAAAAGAATTAAGATATGTTATGTACATGTATTAACTCCCTGCAGGGAATGTAATCATTATGTGCTGCAAATATGTACCAATAAAAATAGAAATTTTGCGGCAACAATAATAAAAAAAGTGGCAAGATAAGTGTCTAGGGTGGGGGAGAAGGAAGGAGTCAAGTGTGTTTCATATACTCATAGGCACAGATGATTCTCTGTAGACAAAGTAGGGAGGAAACGAGTCTCGAGAATGAATTGGCGCTGTTTTTCCTTGCTGTGAACGTACTATATACGTATATATTTGGATGTAAACATAAATATGTATATATATGCTAATGACATGTATATATGTGTGTCACACAGTGATATATATGTGTATATATTCATAGAGAGTTATTTACTGACATACCCCTGTGACGATTTGATTTCAGGTTGTTTATCCTCGTGCTCATTGCCATCAGCATCGTCTGGGTGCCCATCGTGCAGTCAGCGCAAAGTGGGCAGCTCTTTGATTACATCCAGTCCATCACCAGTTATTTGGGGCCTCCCATTGCAGCTGTCTTCCTACTTGGTATTTTCTGCAAGAGAGTCAATGAGCCGGTAGGTATCACCCTGGCATGTTCAGAAAAGCCAGTCTGACAGAGTTTCTATGAGGTTACAAGGTTATCCTCAGGATTAGTCAGGCACTGTGTTTGCTGAGGGGTACCATGAAGTCTTAAAGAAAATATCAAATGCTATGGATTTTTAAAGAGCCTCTTGAGGATAAAGAATAAAGAATAGAAAGAGGTTAACTGCCAAAAAACAAATGGAGCCTAAGCAAATTGTATCAATACCATAAATACGAGCTAAAATTGAGAAACATTTTTTGAAGGAATAAATGTATAGGAGATATATGGGGAACCTATTTTCCTTCCTCCTTATCATTTATTCATATAACAAATATTTCCAAATGCCAGGCACAATGCAGCTAGAATTAACAACATAAAATAGATGAAAATGCATTTCTTCCTTGGACAAGCTCTCAGGTCAGAGTGGAATACAGAGAAGTAAATGTGTAATTACACAGTAGTGAGATGGTGCTGATATGGAGTTGTGCCCACATTTCTGGGTCCAAAGAAGGCAGGCATTGTGCCTTCATTGTGTAGCATTGTGTAGCTTGTCCTATTTAAATTAGAACAAAGCTATCAGGAAGGAGAGAGTTCATATCCTCCTGTATAGAGAGAATGATTTGGACAAAGATTCTGGAACATGAACATACATGACATATTTAAAGAATACCTGGTAACTTACCATACTAGGGATATCAAGTATAGGAGTAGTAATGGCTAGCAAAGAGGCAGATCAACACTCAGCAGAATCGTGAAGACTCCTTTCGGCCATCTTTCTAAGTGCACACTCTAATTTGTCACTGACCTACATGTGGCCATAATCTTTTAGGTACCGACTAACCAAAGGGACAGAAAGCAAGAAAAGGACAGGAAGAGAAGAGAGTAAATGATAAGGAAAGGAAAGGCGAAAAGGAAGTAGAGAACAAAGATGGGAAGGAAGAAGGGAAAAAAGAAAAATATTAAAAATTCCTTGAAAAAGAGTACCCTAATATTTCTAGTATCTCAAAGACTTCAGTGTTTCTCAGATGTAAAGCCAAGATTTAATGTCAAGACATACAGTATAATTTTATGTTCTCAAACTAAACAAAATGACTTTGGATGTAGATGGGGGTAAAAAAGGAAGTGTTGTATATATTTTTATGGAAAAGCACCTTTTTCTTTTATTCCTCAAAGACTTAATTCCTTTTTCCATGTCTTCATGGAGGGCAAAAAATGAGTAATTATTTTATATCTGATTATGCTTAAATCTGTAGGTTGGTAGTGATGGTAGCTGTGGGTGGAGAGATTTGAATTTTTTTTAAGTTAAAAGGAATCATTGGCATTAGGTGTGGGCTAACAAATTAACTCAGTTATTAGATACATATTTATATTCTTGATTTATGATCCAGTATTGAAATCGTGACTTAGTCCTGAACTCTAGTGTTCTATCTTCAAAGGCTTGGGGCTGCCATTTTTCTTACTTTATTTACTTATTTTTTATTTTAAAGAGAAAAAACCCATAAAAATCAAGAAACAATTAAAAAACAACAACAAAAGCAAGATGGCGACAACAACAACAAAAAACAATAGCAATATAGAATTTCAAAACAAGATGATAGGAATTTAACAACGGATCTTACTTTTAATTCTTTGCCACTGTTCACCACCTGGGAATGTTAGAGTGCCCAAGTGTTTAGGGGATTCTGCGTTAGTTAACCCAAAATTTTCTTTCACAGGCAGCCTTTTGGGCACTGGTCATAGGATTTCTGATTGGTATTTCTCGCATGATTACTGAGTTTGCCTATGGAACTGGAAGCTGCACGGAGCCTACCAATTGTCCCACAATTATCTGTGGGGTGCACTACCTATACTTTGCCATCATCCTCTTTGTTATTACTATCATCGTCATCCTGGTCATCTCCTTCCTTACCAAGCCCATTCCAGATGTGCACGTGAGTATCTATTTGGAAGACCTTTCCTGTCCCTATTTCACATTCGTACTGCGGTACTCTTGGTTGGCCTTGACTCCTTTAGACATCTCATATTTATATACTAATATAGTGCATACTTGCTGTTGCTTTCATGTAGGAGGATGCAGAACAGAAAACATGGTACACAAGCCTAGCAGTAAGAAGCCTGTGTCTTCAACAGGAGTCCTCCAAGGCCATACTTTAGTGTAAGAACTCTTCTCTGTATCCTAGAAACAGCTTAGGTGCAAGGAAAATGAGATCACATGAGAAGACCCAGGGCTACCTTGGCTTAGAGGACCATGTTCAAAATAGAAACTAGTATTTCTTTTTTCTTTTCTTTTTGTTTTTGTTTGTATCAGGAATCAAACTCAGGACCTTGTACTTGCCAGGCAGGTGCTTGTGCCACTGAGCTATGTCCCTGGCTGAACTAGTATTCCTTATAACAGTCCCATGGCCAAAGCTTTTGGAGCTCCCAGCAAGGAACACACCTAGCTATAAAAATCATGACACTTAGGGAAAACCGCTGTGTGGTTTATTTCTTAATTTTTTCCAGTTAAGTCACCAGTTATTTTTAGAATTTATTTTTAATAATATGACTTGGTCTTTTTTTGCTTCTATATATAATGCAATACCACAGAGTGAGTAAATTATAAACTATAAAAGTTGATTTGACTCAAAGTTCTGGAGGTTGAGAAGTCTAAGATTTAAGGGCTGTGTCTTGTTAGGAATGTCTCACAACATGATAGCTTGGTAAAATGTATCACATGGTAAAAAAGAATGAGAGAGAGATAGAGATAGAGATACAGAGATAGAAGGAGAGAACCACATTTCACCCTTTTATAAGAAAAGTGCTACCATGATAATAGTATTAATTTCTTCATGAGGGCTGGTGATCTAATTATCTTTTAATGTCATCACAATGGCAGTTAAATTTCAACACGAATTTTAGAGGAGACATTCCACCCATAGTATGATACCAATGTACAGTTGATTTAAGACTTCAAGAACTACAAGTGTACTTCTTCAGTTCTAGATGTCCCTATTGGTTTAATTTTTTTTGGGGAGGTTTAGGTTTTCTTTAAAAATAGCTTTATTAATCCAGTTAAAGATTATCAATTATGTGCCTATTTTACTGTAAGCAATACAGTCCTGTAATTCAACACAGATGACATTATACTTTTTTCAGTTTTCCAAGGAAACCGAGCTATCAAGTTGACCTAAGGTCATATTTATCCATAGAGAGTAGTACTCTATCGTGTATATGGATCACATATTTTTATTCATTCATCCATTAGTGACCACTTCTATAGGCCACTTCTATAAGTTAGCTATTGTAAATAGTGCTTCTAGAATGATGGGTTTGCCTATATCACTGTGATATGATGACTAACTCTTTGGAGAAAATGTCTAGAAGAGGAATTGCTAGGCCAAGTGGAATTTCTAATTTTAATTTTTTGAGGCATCCTCATACTGATTTCACAGTGGTTGTACTAGTTTACATTTCCACCAACAATGTAGAAGAGTTCCTTTTTCCTCACAACCTCCTCAGCATTTGTGGTATTTTGAATCCTTAATTCTTGCTGGGATACAGTGGAATATCAGTATTGTTTTGATTTGTATTGCTGTAATGGCCAAAAATGCTAAATATTTTTTCATGTGTTTATTGGCCATTTGTGCTTCTTCTTTTGAGAAATGTCTATTCATTTCAATTGCCCATATTTTGATTGAGTCTTATTTCGGGGGCGGGATTTTTTGGAGTTATTCATAAATACCAGATACTAATTTTTTGTTCAAGAAGTAGTTGGTAAAAAAAAATCTTCCTATTCTGTAGGTAGTCTCCTTATTCTGTTGACTGTTTCTTTTGCTATGCAGAAGTTTTAAAATTTTGTATAATCTTGTTTGTTGATTCTTGGTATTATATCTTGTGCAATTGGGGTTCTGTTCAGAAAGTCCTTGCCTATGTTTATGTCTTCAAGATTTTTATCACCATTAAATACCAGCAGATCCAATGTCTCTATTTTTATATCTAGGTCTTTGATTCATTTTAGTTTGATTTTAGCACAGGAAGAGAGATATGCGTCTTGGTTCATTCTTGTACACGTGGATGACCAGTTTTCCAAGCACAATTTGTTAAAGAGGCTATCTTTTCACTACAGTATGTTTTTCCCCTTTTGCCAGAAATTAGTGGCTGAGGGTGCCTAGAACTGTTTCTACAACCTCAGTTCTATTCCACTAGTCAGTATGTCTGTTTTTGGCTGATATTGTGCTCTTCTTTCTTTCTTTCTTTTTTTTTTTTTACTGTAACCTTTTTTAACTTGAAGTTTAGGATTGTAATGCCTCTTGCTTTGCTCTTATATTTCAGGATGGCTTTGGATATTCTGGCTCTTTTTTGGTTTCTATCAGTTTTAGGATTGATTTTTCTAGTTCTATGAAAAATGTTTATGGTATTTTGGTTGAAATTGCATCAAATCTATATATAATTTTTGATAATATGGCTATTTTGACAATACTGATTCTGCCTACCTAGGAATAGCAGATGTTTTTCCATCTTCTAATGTTCTCTTCAATCTCTTCTTTATCAGAGTACTGTAGTTTTAGTTATAGATGTCTTTCACTTCTTCACTAGGTTCATTCCTAAAGTATATACTTTTTAAGCAACATGAATAGGTTATGGGTCGCATCTAGATGTTTACCTAAAACTCATTCAGTCATAGCTGGGGCTTTTCAGAGGTGGCTGGATCTAGAGTGTGGGATACTGGGATCAAGGGTGTATGATTATTAAATTAGTTTACTGATTGGTTTGGCATAGTTCTGGGTATGGATGATGGGTGGGGACCCTGGATGTGAGTGCTACCTGCCCTAAGGGCATGTAGTCTGGATAGACAGAAAGGACTGCTGTTACCATTTGCTTTTTGCTGCTTTCTGCTTCTTTATGGCTTTGCTGCTTTGTTGTCTTAGGCCACCATGAACTGCTTATCCTCTGTGATGCCCTTCTGTTACACAACCCTGCCTTCTAGCCAGCCTGCAATGAATAGAAACTTCTACAAACTCTGAGCCAAAATAGACCTTTCCTTATTTTACTTTGGGTGTCAGATATTTTGTCTTGGCAATGAGAAAAGTAGCTAAGACAAATGGGATTGTGTTCCTGATTTTTTCTTGGTAGGTTCATTTTTTGTGCACAGGAATGCTATTAATTATCGTGTGTCTATATTGTATGCTACCACTTTGCTGAAATTGTTTATTAGCTCTGCCTGTCTTTAGGTCTTCCATGTTGTTCACATCCCTTTTATCTATTTTTCTTGCTTGATTGCTCTGGCTAAAGTTTTGAGGCCTGTACTGAACAAGAGTGAGAATGAATACTGTTGTCTTGTTCCTGATTCTAGAGGAAATTCTTTTAGTTTTTCCCCACATAGTATGATGTTGGCAGTGGGTTTGTTGCAAATGGACTTTTACCAGTTTGTGGTAGGTCCTTCTATACCTATTTTTGTTAGGGTTTTATCATGAGTGGATGTTGGATTTTATCAAAGGCTTCTTCTGCATTTATTGAAATGATCATGTGATTTTAATCTTTACTCCTGTTTATATGGTACATTTATTGATTTACCTATGTTGAACCATGCTTGCACTATTGGAATGAAGCTGACTTGTTCAGGACATATGAGCTTTTACTGATTTGATGCATTCTATTTGTAAGTATCTTGTGAGGATTTCCATATCTATGTGCATTAAAGAAATTGGTTTATAGTTTCCTTTGTCTGGTTTTGTGTCAGGGTAATGCTAGCTTCAAGAAATGAGTTTGATAGTGTTACTTCCTTTAAATTTCATGGAAGGGTTTCAGATGTGTTGGTGTTTGTTCTTCCTTGAAATTCTGTTAAAATTTAGCAGTGAATCCATCAGGTCCTGGTCTTTTCTTAGTTGGTAGGTTTTTTTTTTTTAATTTACTCCCTCTATTTTCATTCCCTGTTATTGGTCTCCTCAGGGTTTTTAAATTAGTTCAATTTTGAAATTCATATGTGTGTAGGAATTTATCTATTTCTTCAAAATTCTCCAATTTATTAGAATATAAAGTTTCAATATAGTTTCTTATAATTCTCTGGATGTCAACATTTTGTGACTTTGCCATTTTAATTTCTAGTTGCTTTGATATGAGTTTCTTTTCCTTTTGATAAATTTGGCTAAGAGTTTATCAATCTTGTTTATGCTTTCAAAAAAACATAAACTGATTCATTGAGCCATTGTATTTTTTTTTTTTTTTTTGGTACCAGAGATTGAACTCACAACCTCACGCTTGCCAGGCAGGGGCTTATGCCACTGAGCTAAATCTCTGGCCCAAGCCATTGTATTTTTAAATTTCCATTTCATTAGTTTGTGTTCTGAACTTTATAATTTATTTCTTTCTACAAGTTTTGGATTTGAATTGCTCCTGTTTTTCTAAGACCTTGATGTGCATTATTAGATTACTTATTTGGAATTATTCTATTTTTAATAGGTCATTGGGTTTTTTTTAATCACTGTTTTTTTTAATGTGGGCATTCACTCTGTAAATTTTCCTCTTAGAACTGCTTTCATTGTATTCTACCCAGTATGACACAGTACTGAGAAATGATAGTATCAGTGAGAAAATGAACAAATTATGTTATCATGTGTAAAGAGATTTCATTTATTTAACAAACCTTTTTTTTAAATTTATCTAAAGAGAAAAAAAAAGGAATACAGAAAAAAGGGTAGAAACAATACAGAACCTCAAAAAAACCATAAAGAAATCACTAGTTGACAAACCACATACTGTCCTCCCAGAAATAGCTGTTCATGTTACAAAATTAAGGCATACAAAGTGAACACACAGTGAGGCTGCAAACAGTTACAACAAAACAGGATGGAATAAAGCCAATTGAGACAGTGCTGTGAAATCGGCACAGAACATCACAGCAGGTCACCAGGACAAAAGTAATAGGCAACATTGTATATCTCGTTGTCTTCACAATAGTTGTTCTTCTACTAGGTACAGCAAAATCAAAGAAATACACAACATTATAGAACACATCAACACAGAGTATTGAATAGAGCAACACCATTAATCAGGACAAAGCAAAACAGCGATAAAAATATCTGCTTTCAGAGATAGTAGAAGGAAACTCCCCCGACTTGCTGTACCAAATATGATCACCTCCTAAGAGATACCTAGATCCCTGGATCCCAATTGTTAACGGGATGTGTGTGTGTGTGTGTGTGTGTGTGTGTGGTATGTTTGATTCTAAGCCCACGCCGCGGTAGGCAGCAGGCTGGTTACTGGTTGACTCAGCGCCCTAAGTTCCAACATGGCGCGGATCTCAGGAAATGCTCTTGCTTCTTATCCCCCTTCCCCCTGCCGTGGGGTGGCCGTGGCTTGCAGACCACAGTCACTTACCAGGGCGGCAGGCTAGTTGTGGGTTGGCTTGGCACCCCAAGTTCCAACATGGCGCGGATCCCAGGAAACACTCTTGCTTTCTGTCTTTCTGACTCTCTCTCCTTTTTGGTACTGAGGTTAAACCCAGGACCTCCTCACTAAGCTACTTTTGAAACAGGGTCACATCTCTCTCTCTCTTCCTCTCTCTCTGTCTCAATTAATTTTCTTATTGCTGAGAAAAGAATACCTGATGCTCAAAATTAAGGGAGGGGAGGCTTATTTAGCTCACAGTTTGTGGAGGTTTCAGTCCATAATTGACTGGCTCCAAGGCAGTGTAGCGCAAGGCAGAAGGGCAATAATTCATGGCAGCAGAAGACAGCAAAAGCAGCAAAGGCAAAGGGAAGGAGCAAGCCTCTTTTCCATTCCTTATATTATATGCAGGCCACTCACCATAAGGCGGGTGTATCATTCACACCCCCAATCCAAGCACTAGACAATGAACCAATTACAAATTCTAGATTCAGCCATCTCTAAAAAGCCACCCCTCATGACCACATGTCATCCAGATATAAACAATAACAATCTCTGTCTCTATCTATATCTGTAACTATATTTGTATGTGTGACTATATCTGTATCTGTACCATCTATCTGTTACGGCCTTGGGTGTATGTGCATGTGAATATATCTAAGTTCCTAACATATTTAAAAATGATGCTGTGAGTTCTTGTGGGCAGTAAGAAGAGACCACATTCTTTTACTTTTCTTGATTCATGTCTTTTTGTTCTCCTGATTTCTTGAACCAAGACACCTTTTGGATCTTTCTGCTTTCTCCACAGCTCTATCGTCTGTGTTGGAGTCTGCGCAATAGCAAAGAGGAACGTATTGACTTGGATGCAGAAGAAAAGGACATCCAAGAAGCCCCAAGGGAGACCATTGAAATAGGTGATTCATGACTCAAGCCATAAAAAGCTACTCCAAAACAGCAGCTTAATGAAAGCTATATAAAATGACTTCATCCCTTCAAGCTCAAATCTGTTTCCTGTTAGAGGAAATGAATGGGATAGGATGAGATAAATTAATAGTTTTGGGAAGTTCATTATGAAGCCTGATCAGGAGAGGAGAGGGAGGTACAGTCATCTATACTGCCTTGCCCTTTATACTGTATGATGATCAGTGAATAAAAGGGTGGGGTATTTGCCACCTGCACTGATTTAGGGCACAGTCAGGGATAGAAGAGTCAGTGATTTGGTGCCAGCTGGAACCAAAGACATGTTCAGTTCTAGTGATGTCAGGGGTGTAGGATAGAGGCTTGTGGGACTTTATGTTTTACCATGTAAAACTTAAAAAATCAAATTTCTCTGGAAGCCTGAGATGGTGCTAAGTCTGTGACTGAGGCTTACCCTTTAAATTACGGCTTCCTTCAGTTTCAGCATTGCAACTTTTCTTCTATACAAGGGAGAAGTGCACACATCTAGAATGGATGTGTGTGGCTTTCAGAAGTATGGGAGCTCAAGGTCATGTGCTTTACTTGGTGTTAGGTTGAAGCCTCATCTCTTCCAGCACAGATGAAGTAGAACAGTTCTGAATGTGATCAGGAATATCACTGAATCTTAGCTCAGGAAAAGGCCCTGTAGATTATTTGATCTTATTACCTCATTTTATAGACACACAAATTGGGGTTCAGAGATGGAGAGATTTTGTCAGTGGTTCTGGCTCTGATACAATCTGCCCTTAATTTCTGAGGACTTTTCAGGCCTGAAACTTCTGAATGTCAGTACTAGAGGAACATGAGTCACACACAACAGGCAGCTCCTCCCTGCTTCCCTGAGCAGATGGGCTTGAGCCTGCCTCTACCTCTCCTGCCTCCAATGGTGTTTCCACATTGAGTGAAAATAGTACAGATTTTAAAAGGACATGGTTAAGGAGTATTTTTAGTGTTGGATTATGCTAATGTAGAAGAGAAGATTACTTTTTGTGTCTGGTGACAGACTTAAAATAGATGGGTCAAAAGAACCCTTACAGTTTTGACTCAGAGAAAGGAGGTTGGATAGTGCAGAGATAAGATTGTGGGATCTAGAATCAGGTGGAATTGTGACTGAACCATGAATTATTTTCCAGTTACTTTGGGCAAGTGAATGCGTTTTTCTAAAGCTCAGGTTCCTCATGTAAGAGCATTTTGCATGATATGCCACATATCATAGCATTATTGGAAACACAATAATGCTTTGACTGTAAGGACTGTTTGCAATTATCACCATCTTGATCAATTTTAAGGAAGCATTTTCTAATTGAGTTGGTCTGGAAAGGGATGAATGGCATCAGGAATGCTACAGAGGGTATAACATTCACAGTGGCTATAGAATTGATAACATCTGAGACTTAGGACAACAGACCGGATTGCGTTCTCTTGATTCTTGATGAGATCACAGTGAAATAAAACTGAACACCCTTCTGTACTGAAGCACAATAAACTAAGCTCTCTTGGGGGTGTCACAATTACCATTTTATGAGAAAGAGTAGCATGAGGAAGTCTTTCAGCTGCCTTATCATCTCCATTGCCTCACCATCCTCACCACCACCATCATATAATTGACAACAATTAGGTCATAACATATTTTAATGATGAATATATTAATCTACTGATGCATTTTTATATCAAATCATCTCAAGGCAGATAATTCCAGTATAATTTTTCTAGTTTTACAGATGAGACATAGAGACTTTCCCAACGCCTTGTTATTGATGCAGATAACCATCTATTACTTGTCACTTGGCCTGGTCAGTGAGCCTACCTCGTTGACCCCTTTTCCCATTTTACTGTTTGGGTAGAATGAGGCAAATGGGAGAGGTACATGAAGGCTTGTTTCTCTTAGGTGTGAGAGAAAGGGAGGGAGAGGTAAGGGGAAGGGCTAATCTGTTGTAAACCAGTAGAATTGATAGATGTAGCCAGTTAACTTCTTACTCAACCAGCCTCATTGCTTTCTAGTGAGGGAGAAAACAAACATGAGCTCATGTATTTCAGATGTAGGTTTTTCATGTGCTTCATAGGTCATAGCCCATTGCCAACACTTCTCTTTCATAAAATATTACCTGATCTGACTGTTTTAAAATAAAATGAATGTATATTGATTCCAATAGAAATAGAATTCAGAGTTGATCATAAGGATATAGAATCTTTCTACTAACATTGTTTTAAATGTAATTAAGTTCTTTGTATAAGTTGCACTATTCCATTTCCTGAAAGTGAGAAAATTGGGCAATTGCTACCAAATAGTAGACCAGATGCTCTACGGTATGGCACTTCTCGAAGTCTTTTCTATTTCCTCTTGGTTTCATATCTGATAATCCTTTATGTCTTACTCTTGACACAGAAGTTCCTGAGGAGAATAAAGGATGCTTCAGGCGTTTCTATGACCTATTTTGTGGTCTGGAACAGAAGGGACCCAAGCTGACCAAAGAGGAGGAAGAGGCCTTGAAGATAAAGTTGACAGACACCTCTGAGAAGCCTTTGTGGAGGACAGTAGTGAACATCAATGGCATAATTCTGCTGTCCGTGGCTGTCTTTTGCCATGCATACTTTGCATAAGTATGGCTTCTTCTGTAGACTTTCCAGACTGGCATCTTTACCTCCCTGTAGTCCCATTCTGTGGTACTGAAGGGGATTTTGTCTGTTGTAAACTTCACCCAGTTGGGTAAATGGGTATATGTGTAATTATAAACAAGCTGGAGAAAAATCATTATTTTGCTGTTAACTTATGTATTTGAAGCCAATGTAAAACATTGATCTGTACATAGTAAATATACAGAAGGAAAATTTAGTCATATCCAGAAAAAGTCAAACTAAGAACAGAAGCCCTGTAATATCTGATGTAAATCAGGTGTATGTGCCAACTTTATTTATAATCCTTAAATATTGTTTTTAGAGTTTTGGTCTCCCTGGTTCCTTCCTTTCTGACCTTCTTATCATTAAAAAATCCTTTTCCTGACATTATAACCCTCTCAGATTTTTCTCAGTGTAAGAAAAATTAATCTAATAGACTGACGAATGCATGAAAGCTGAGAATGGGAGCTTGATGGGGTCCCTTCCTTGGGCATTTGTCCTTTAAGGTGGGGGTCTCAGAAATGTAAAACTTATCCAAAATGGAGGGATTCAGGCTTCAGTCTCAGGCTAGTGGAGGAGCAAATAATCTTGTGTCCAGGGAATTTTATGTTCTTAAAAATGTCCAGTGTGTGTTCCTTGTGTTTGGGATTCACTCATTTTGACATTGACTGTGCCTGGAATGTCTTAGCCACTCAATGATGTTTGTTGACTAAATAAATGATTTGGACATTTATTTATAGATACTTGCCTGGACCTTGTTTAATGTGTTTTTTGTCTGCGCAAAGTACATGGTATGGTGAATGTAATGAATTGGAATCTGCTTGCCAGAGCCTACATAGTCCTGGTATTGATGTATGGACTTAGAAGGTGACACTGCATCATATGACAGAACAAATGCACTTATTGGGACACTGAAACAATTACTATAGCTTGAGATTCTTCTGCAGATGAATTCATGTGACCACAGCTATTTCTTTTTTAGGTGCTTTTTTGGGCAATCATCTACTGATGGGTATTAGGGCAGGTGGTTTGTTATTTCGGGTGGTAGCGCTTTCAAAGCATCTAGCTGAAAGGAGTGTGTTTTTTGTAGTTCCTTAGGGGAAACTTTTTTCATTTAATGTTAATTAAATCAATTAATTTAAAGAGTTCTATGTGTGAAATCTCAATTATGTGTTCCTGCTGAAGTTAAAAAGTCAACATGCTGGCATTCACTGGTTTCAGGCTAGCTGAGAAAAGTGCTGTGTGTGGTTCTTGGTTATAGAAATTACTCAACAGATAAAGAAATGGCTTATTCTTATGGAAGGAAGGAAACCCAGAGAGCATTATTTGAAGTACCTTTGCTAGACAGAAAAGAGGAAAAAGTGAGGAATTTGACATTGT
>PVJX010011477.1:26092-53560 GCA_004027295.1 Dolichotis patagonum | reverse complement strand
TCTCCTGGATCAATATTCTCAGGGTTGGGGTCTGGGGGCTTTTTCTTATTTCTCCCTCTTGTCATGTTTTTGGTTCCTTCCATACAAGTGTACAGTGTAATTTCCAGCCCCTTTTCTTGTTGGTTAAGGCTCCTCTGGAGCGCGCAGGCTAGAGGCTTCTGCCCTCTGGAGTCTGCTATCAGGGATTGAAGTTCAAGTAAGGGGAGTGTGTGCGGGCTCCTCCCCTCCAGGCCAGTCAACATTTGCGGGCCTTCACTGCATCAGTGTGTGCCGTGCTCAGGGAATTAATTTGTAGCAACCCACTGCAGCCCAATCCAAGCAGATTCCACCAATCCGCTTGGCGAGGGGAGCAACCAGCTGAAGCCACTTCCTTATAGAGTTAAGGCTGTCCTGCCCAAATCCAACATGTCATCCAGTTGTTGCCCCTTTCCCGTGGGATGGTCTTATTCCCATTACTCACCACGTGTTGATGCCAGTCCCTGAGAACTTCTGGGCTCTCCGACCTCCAACTTCAGCTGTGGTGCGAAGTCACGGTGCCTCTGGGTGGGTCGCATGCAGGGCCGGGTCCAGGTGAGCCGCACACAGGGCTGTTCAGATCCACGCTCCGGCCGCTCAAGCCAGTCGCATCAGCACATTTCGGTTGGTCAGGACGGTTTCTGGCAGGAATTCAGGTGGCTCGAGGAGGGTGCTGTGCTTGCTGATCTTAGCTTCACTAATGGTAGCCCGGGACCTCATATTTGAGTGGTTTTTTTTTTCACTTTAGTTTCTTCCTGGATTGAGAGAGTCCATCACTCTCTGTTTGGGTAGCTCCAGGGTGTTCTAGTCTGGCATTTAAGCTGTCTCTCTCAGAGAGGATCACTCTCCTGCTACCTACAGGTCCGTCATCTTTGGAAAAAGTCAAGTTTTATCTCTACCTATTAATAAGATTTCCTTCTTTAGCCTTGATGAGGTGGATTGCATTTATTTGTTGTTTATTGCTGAACCAAACGTGCATGCCTGAGACAAACCTCACATAGTTATAACATGTAATTTTTAACATACTGCTGGAGTCTATTTATTACTATTTAGTTGAAGATTTAAAATCTATGTTAGTTAGACATATTGATTTGTCTTTTTATTCTCTTGCAATATCTTTGTCTGGCTTTGGAGTTAGAGTTATGCTCTCCTCAAAGAATGGGCTAGGAAGTGTTTCTTCTGTCTCTGTTTGCTACAAGAGATTGTAGAGAATTGATATAATTTCTTCTTTAAATGTTTGGTAGAATATACCAGAGAAGCCATCTTAACTTGGTCCTTTCCATTTTGGAATTTTAATAATTACTGATTCAATTTGTATAATAGATTGAGACAGAATTATTTAAATTTTCTATTTGTATTACTTTTCAATAGTTAAGAGATTAGATATAGATGTAGATATATAGATATCTCTGACTTTTTATAATTAGAGTTAATATACCTAAAATAGTGCCACATAAAATGTAAAAATCTTGCAATTGCATAGAATCTTTTACTCCACCACTTTTACATTATGCATGTATTTATCACTGTCCTCTAGTTTAAAGAAATGAGTGGGATATAGACCACTATTTATTATTTATGTATTTGCTATAATTTAGATCTGTAATGTCTTCAAAAATCCTTGGGTTAAAGAACAATTTCCCAGCATGGTACTATTGGGATTGGATGGAAACATGAAGATATGAGGCCTAACAGGAGGTTTTTGATCATTAGAGGTGAGCAAGTCACCCAGGTTTTCTTTCTCTTTCACACTCCAGCTGTAAAGTGGTTGGTTTGCACCTCACATTTTTCCACTGTGCTGCACTACCTTACCACAGAGTCTAAAGTAACAGATCCAACTGATCATGGACTTAAGCCTCCCCAAACTCCCCCCCAGAAGGGGGTTTGGATGCAAAATGCCCCTTCCCTCAATTCCTGTGTGTGTGGAAGGTGACTGGGGCAGGGGATCACTGTGCTCTTCAGTGGGTGAACCCACAGCTAAATGTGCTGTTAGGAGGCAGAGCTTGGTCAGAGGACACGTGTCACGACCAGCTGCCCCCTGCCAGGTTCCTCCATCATGCCATTACTGCTTTGGAACCAAACTACAGACTGAAACCTCTCAAACCGTGAACCTCTCCTCCTTGAAATTGTTGAGAGTTGGGTATTATGTCCTAGCAATGCAGAAGTGACTAAAACACAAAATAATCCATTCTCCTTATACATTTATCAACACTTTTGTGACTGTAATGGAAAGATATGACTCTAACTGACACACTAACATTTCTAACACTCTTCATTTGAACCCAGATCTGTCTGGCTCCATAGCCCATGTCTTCTCTATGCTGAACATTAGGGTCATCTAGGAAAAGTTTCATAAAAGTAGGTGCCCAGTGATCACACCAGTCTTACAAAATCACAATCTCATATCTGAAACCTTTGAAAGATGCCCCCAGCATGATTTGATCAAGCAAAGCATTCCTGTGCTCCCCTGAAGCTGCCAACTAAGATAACAGATGTCCCACGGCTGGTTCCCAGTTTCATTCTGCTCCCACTCTGTGTGGCATCAAGGTATTGGTCTATAGAAGGTTGTGAATGGTTTTCTTGTTTCTTGTAAAATGTTTTTCTTCAAACTTCAAAGTCTTCTCATATAGAATATATCCTTGGCCTAGAAGAAAGATCTGTTGTTCTTATGGACTCTATCCTGGCACCTGACTCCTCCTATTACGTGTATTTACTTTTCATCACTGTCTATCCAAGCTGAAAAACTCCCCCATTCATGCTCTCTGGAATAAATATGGACATTACTTCAAACCTGACCCTTGGGGATTCACAGTGACACAAGAGTCATGTAATAACATGGTACAAGGACTGTTCTTTTGAATCGAGTGATCCAACTTCAAAACTCAGCTCTACAACTGATGAAATGTGTGATGATGCACAAGCTACTTAACTTTTCCACCCCTTAGCTTCTTTGTATGTAAAATGGATATAGAAATTGTAGTAACCCATAAGGTTATAGAGAAGTGTTGATGCATATTGGTTAGCACATCATACACTAAGATAAGATCAATTAATGCTAGCTAGCTATTCTGATTATTAATGCAGAAATGGTCCCTACCCTCTCCAGAACTTTCAGTTATGAGCAGACCTATACTATATTATACAATTCACTATTCTCAGTGCTGCTGAAAATCTGTCACCCCTTCTTAATAGGTTAAGGAGCTCATGTAAAAATAAAAAATTGAGCCAGGTGTGCTGGTGCACTCCTGTAATCCCAGCACTAAGGAGGCTGAGGCAGGAGGATCACTGCAAGTTCAAGACCAGCCTGGGTTACAAGTCCAAGGCCAGTCTTAACTGCACAGCAAGACCCTGTCTCAAAAAGACAAAAAAGAATAAAAACTGAGATATCATAAATACACTATTTAATACAGCTGATATATTTATTTGCAAGCAAGACCTTCTCCACGGAAGAAGTAGTGCATTGATTTACATCTGTGGCCAATGCTTCATTTGTAACACACTGGTACTTTGGGCAGCACTTCTGTGAACTTGGAGCCCTCCCTGTCATGCTCATGGAGTGGAAATGACTTTGGGCTTGAAGGCAGACACCCTGTTTTAGCTGTCTCATTGACATGCACGGTGGCCATTCACATTCACAAGGTGGCCTCAGAGAAACAGGCCTTCTCTGAGCCTATGTCTCTTTTCTTTTCCACCAGTTACTCTTTTTGTTTTCTACCAGTATCGCATGTATTGTAGGCAAGCAGCAAAGCCAGGTGGGATTTTGAGACCCACGCTGGGGGAGTAAGCCAAAGCAAACCGTGGAGACCTGTAAAACAGGCAGCTTTGCAAGCCTGCAGGCAGATCCCTGCAGCAGTTGAAACTACCGTTGCTCATAGCTTCCTGATACTGAAAATCAAACCTGGTGTTCGCAACCTCAGGTTAAAAAGTGGTAGCCAAAGACAACCAACGTCATTATCCATTCTCTCCCAAGTGGGTTTAAGCTAAGTGCCTTCCATTTGAAGGGCATTCTCTAATTTGTGGCTGGCAATGACATTGACCATCACATTACTTAAAATTACCCAAATATACAAACATTATTAGTGCAAGCATGGAATGGAAAATGGCATAGACAGCTACGTAGCTAATGGGGAGGACATTGAGTCTCAAAGTACATCCCCACAGGCAATCAGCCAATCCAAGAAAACATTGGGCCCATACTCTCATCAGAGTACTAATTCAGTCCTTCTCGGAATCAGTAATAGTCCAGTACAAATGGCTCCAAAAAGGACCACATTGTCTACCCAACCATTAATTCCCAGAAAAAGACTCACAGTGAACTCATTACTGCTTTAACACACACAGCGAATGAAATGTACAAGTTAACCTCCCTAAAGGGAGGCTGGCGGCTGAGACTGCCAACTCAGTCCTCGTCCTCCCTCTTCCTGCAGCCACTGTGAATTCTTTGCCAGGAAGTGGCTTACCTCGACCTGACAAGGGTGCTGTCTGTACTTGTTGTTTTGCTGCTCCCCACTTTCTCATGGATTGTGCCAGCCCAGACAAAGGCAGACACATACACAGGGAAGAGGGATGAGCACAAAGACACTACTGCTAGTGAGAAAGAGGAGAAAGAGAAGGAGGATTTTTACTAACAAACAAGTAAGCGTTTGTGAATTCCACATAGTATGCCAGGTTCCGGGGAGGAACTTTTAAACCATAGTCTCATTGGAACTCAACAAAAATGCTATTAGATCCATTTGACAGATGAGCAAAAGAAAAGGAAATTATCAAAAGTTACACGGCGAATCAGTGGCTTAACCAGAACAAAATGCACACCCATGACCTCACTCAAGTCTGAGGTTCTTTCTACTGGAAGGTGACTCAGCAACATCCTCCATCCTCATCCTAAAAACTGCCCCCTGCTTTTCTGACAAAGGAATTTCTCTCTGCCCGGAGCTCCCCTGGCAGCAGCAGTGAGGAAGGAATGCAGCACGGCTGGGATAGGGGTCCTGGGGCAAAACAAAGAGTCCTGCTTTGACTGAGGAAGCTGGCTTTTGCAGCTTGCAGTTGGTTGTGAAGATTGCTTCCCCCAGCAGAGCATGAGTGTCTGGACCACAAGGACCCTCCTTGTCCTCTTTGGGATTGAGGCATCCAGCACTTATAGAGGTCCCATGTGTGTGTCAGAACGAGGGCTGGCCAACAAGGCAGTGAATACTATTCCCAGCCAAGCTCCTGCAGATCACTGGTCTGGCGGTGGGTTCAGGTGATGGGTGACATGGGAGCAGGCAAGTCCCAAACAGTAACTGGTGATTAAAAGCTATGGTTATTGCTATCCAGCATGGACGGTGCATCTAAAAGTGTAACTTGATTTAGTACAATCAACCGCACGTGTTTACATGTTTTTTTCTGGCCTGTTTGACTGTTAATCTGTTTTTATGATAATTAACTTTAGACTTGTAAGATAAATGAATCTGATGCTGGCCAAAAAAGAAAAAAAACGAGGGAAGTAGAAGAGAAGGGAAAAAAGAATTGAGATGTGTTATGCGCCTGCACCAATTCCCCACAATGAATGCAATCATTGTGTACTGCAAATATGAAGTAATAAAAAGAAAGAAAGAAAACGACAATAAATATTTAAGTTAATAAAAACATTTTGGTAAAAGACATTGACAAGAGCAGTAGGATACATATTTGAAGAGAGGAGGAGTATTTGGAGGGGGTTAATGGCGCGTGTCTTTTACTGTAATTAACTTTTAATTGAAGTGTCCACTAAACCTTTCCTCACTCTGCATCTGTGTGTAAGGTGTACAGGAAAGTCTCTCCCAGACGGCGGTTACCTGGTGAAAGCAGAGCAGAACAAGCCCCCCGTGTTAACAGCGGGCCCTTCTGCAGGCAGCAAGGGCTCTGTTTCCATCCTCCTGTGTGGCTCCACTGCTGGTATCATCTTCAGTAACTCTAGTGTCAGTGACCTGGCCACCCAGGGAGGAGAAAGTAGACGACTGGGTGCTTGAGCCACAGGTACCCAGAGGGATGGGGTGGTCCTGAGGAAGGGGTAGCTGACGGATGAACCTACCTGTGCTCCAAGAGAAGCTTCCAACCAAGTTTGGGACAGAAAGAAGCTCTGGGCTGAGTGAGATTTAGGTCTGTGATGAAGGTGGCCAAGTGACAACACAACAAAACGTTTCATTTTCAACTCCGTCCAAGGCTCAGCAGTCATAATCCTACATCAGCAGTGAAAAGAAATGTTGATGTCCTTACCTTTCTCTGACCTTCAGAATTTTTCAAAGAGCTGGCCAGAGCACACTAAGACACAAGGAAAATTAAGGCACAATTGACGAAAGTCTGTAATTAAGCACTAAATTGTCTGGCTCAGGCCTTAAGTGCAGCAGGAATTTACAGGAGGGGTGGCCAGTGAAGGCTGAGTAATTCTGGGCAGCTGGAGCTCTGACGTCTGCAAATCTATGACTCCAGCCAGCCCAGATTTCCTGGCGAGGGTGGGCTCGCAGGGAGTGAGCTTTGGCTCAGGGCTCCGGAATCAGTGAGCAAAGGCAAGGGAGAAGGGGACACTGGCCTCAGGCGCAGGAGGACTGGCTGTGACAGAAGCAGAGTAGAGTGGACAGGGAAGCAGGGGTCCCATGACTGGCTGCGGGAGCAGGGAGGCCGCAGAACTCCGGCTCACTGACGCTGGTGTCATGGTTTATGTCGGTGGCCCCCAGGCCTCATGTATTTGCATTGTGCATTTGTGACTGGTTCAATGTCTAGTGCTTGGATTGATGGTGTCAGTGCTACACCGGCCTAGGGGTGGAGCTAGGGTGTGATGGAATGGCAGGAAGAAGGTGTGTCTCTCTTGCCAGTTCCCGCTTGCTGTTTGCAGCCGCCATGAACTGCGGCCCCGCCATGCCACCCTGCCTTGGAGCCAACTGAGTATGGACTGAAACCTCCAAAAGCTGTAAGAAATAAACCTTTCCTTTCCCAACTTTGGGCATCAGGTATTTTGTCTCAGCAATGAGTGAAAAGTAACTAAGACAGCTGGGTAAGCGAGCTTTGGAAAACTAGTCTGCAGCTGTGGATGGGAAATCTATGCTGCAGAGAAACAGATCACTTTCAAAGGTAAATCGAAAGGGGCTCCCATCCCTGTGTGGGCAACACCATCAATGCCCACAACCACCCCAGGATTCACTGTTAAGCAACTGCAGACATCAAACACACTGCGAGAGACAGCGCAGTGTGTTGGAAGGGGACCTGCCTCCGAGATTCCAAAGCACCGGAAGGAGCAAAGGTAGCAAAGGTAGCAGACTATATTTCCAGGAATCCACAAGTCCAGAGTTCCTCTTATTGTCCACTCCCCACAGACACCTGCTTAACAAAGACAATAATGATTAATGTCTGCACTGTGCTAGATACTCCAAAGGAAATTAATTCTCTGTCCTCCCCAAACTCTTAAGGAGTGAGTATTAATATTATCTCTAGTCCCCAGATGGGGTCACTGAGACCCAGAGAGCTTAAGCAATCTGTCCAAGGTGGCACGGCTGGTAAGGGGAAGAGTCAAGATTCCCAACTGGGCAGCCTGATCTGCAGCCCACTCTCCCGCCTGCCTCACTCCGGAGGTGCCCCCGGTGGATCTTCCGTGGGCTCACCGTGTTCCCCTAAGAGGGACATGTCATTCAGAGCGCAGCAAGTGACCCTTAAAGCATTCATGACTCCAAAGAGACGAGTGAACAGTCATCAGGCAAAGGAGGTCATGGAATGAAAAGGTCTGCCCCTGTTATCCCATTGCTGTCACCACTGTTGTCCCCAGCCCTGGCAGCAGAAGCGACAACAACCCAGCAGCTCTTTGGGGGCCCACCCCCACTGGATCCATCTACACCCTCTGGGAGCTGCACAGGAAGGGCCTGGACACGACGGCTCCTCTTGGGCTACGCTATGGCCCTCAGAGCAAGGACAAAGCAGCACAATAGTGTGATCAGACACTAGAGCAGGGGCGAAGGGGGAGGGTAACAAGAATCTAGGAAAAGATGACCAGAGGGGAGGGAGGAGGAGTTCTCACAGAGGAGAGAGGCCAGAGCTTGAACGGAGAGCTGCAGACAGGGAAAGACATGCTGCAGGGAGATAGAAGTCAGACCTCAAATCAGGCCAGGTGAGACCAGAGAGCCGGGAGCAGCCTGGGGGTGGTGCAGCAAATGGAGGACTCGCAGGTCAGTGTCTGACACAGGCAAGGGGAAGCTTCGGGGGAGGGTCAGTGAGAGTGGATGCTTGTCACCAGGCTCGCAGCTCCACGCTTCACAGACTTCCGTGGTCTTAATCTTCCACTATGCTATGGGCCCTTGGCTGCCCCTTCCCTGACCCACGGCAAAATCTATGGACTGCCTCACAAGAGGAAGACTGTCAGTGCATAAAAATGTGTAAGACTAGAAAAGAAACAAATACATCCAAATATTAAACAGAACTTGGGTGCTCATCTCACATAATGCTTCCTTATTAATGCATGAAATAAACTCAACTTGTAAGTCTAACAATTCCTGTCATTTCAAAACAGGGTCCACTATAAAGGCTATTTGGAGATTGTTACAATAATATTATGTGAAAATATCTGTGATTTCTCTCAATTG
Organism: Dolichotis patagonum; assembly: GCA_004027295.1. NCBI lineage: Eukaryota > Metazoa > Chordata > Mammalia > Rodentia > Caviidae > Dolichotis > Dolichotis patagonum. The sequence continues at coordinate 44,960 of PVJX010011477.1, read as the reverse complement.
GGAAGTCTCACGTATTACTAATGCTACTGTGGTTCATTGCCCATGTTCTAAATGAAATGAAATGAGAAATTTCAATTAGAAGTTAATGAAAACAGAAATTCAATTTTTGCCCTCCCAGGATCACAGAGCCTTGCTTTATGAGCAAGGCAAATTCATTAGACTGGAGAGCTGGAGCCAAGTTTCCTACCCATTGTGTTCTCTGAAGGTGGGCACTGACTCTTGATGGCCAGTTTACAAGGTAAGTCCATTCACCCTTGCCACAAAGGCACGAGAAGTTAGGTCTGTTGACTTCTCTACCCTGCTTCAGAAGACCAAGTGAGAGGCAAAACAACACCAAGTCCAAATCCAAGTCCACCACCACACCAGACCCCTATTTAGGTCCTTGTGTTCACAAGAACATTCTTGTTGGATACAGAATGTGATTCCTTCTGAACTTTGTCAATTGCCTCTGAAGGTCATGGCTAAAAAGGAACTCCACCAAGGCCACGATCCTGCATTGTGGGAAAAAACCCAGCCTGATGCAGAGGACTACTGTAAAAAGAGCATATGCACGTTGCTGGATACAGCATGAAAGGCTTATTATAAAACCAGTTACCCTTTTACAATAAGGCCCAAGGGAGCTAGCAGATAAAGAGGTGAGAGCGAATGTGAAGTGCTAAGGAGGCGGGACGACCACTAATGGTCCCTGAACCAGAGCTCCAGGCTGGGCCTGGACTATGTTGAGACAAACAAGTACAAAGATGGCTCCTGAGAGCGAGAGCCTGCAGGAGGACTAGGCCTGCGAGGCTGCCGATGCTGGAGTGTCAGAGTACAAGTCGAGACAGGACATTTCCACGTAAATAACCCCAACAACCAGGGTGGTGAGAGGGTGAAGGGCAGTGGGTATAGGGAGAGGGACAAGTTGAAAGAATCAATACTTTCCAAACACAGGGCTCGGGAGCAAACCTAGCAGCCTGCAGATCACCCAAGCTCAGCTTAGATGTGAGAGGGAGAGGGACCTGAAAGAGTGACACGCTGCCCTCACAGGAAGACTCAGAGCAGGCTCACCGAGAAATGCCCATTAGAAGCTCGTAAGCAGGAGGAGGGAGCCTAGCATAGGACTCCAAAGGAGTCAGTCCTTTCTGTTCTGGGGCTGGAGGTCAGAGTCCCCATAGGTGCACAGAGATGTCACACCTCTGTCTTGTGAAGTCATTTTGGTTCCCAGCTTTCCTCCCTGGCTCTGGCCCAGCCCAAGCCCAGCGGGCAGTCAGTGGGTGGAAACTACTGGCGTTCAACATTCAGAAGGGAAACCCACAGCACCTGATAGCAAGCGAGGTGCAGTGCATGGAAGTTTTTATACAGGGTTCTTTCAATAAGACCCAATTCATCATCTGGCAGGCCTTTGAAGCAATGACACAAGTGTCAATTTCTAAATGCCATCATGCCGTCCAATCTTCCACAGCCAACCCAGAGAGTCCATAGGCCCGCACGTACAACTGGACTGAAGTCAATCTGCTACACATTTAGGGCACCCTTTGCCAGACAGCCCTGGCTGCGTGCCTGCTGGGGGAGACGACATGGGCAAGAAACCAACTGGGAGCCCAGCCACCAGGTGAAGCACATGGCAGACATTCTGCGAAAAGGTGGAGCACCTCAGCTAGGAAGCCCTGCTGGCTAAAGACCCCTTTGCCTCTCAGGAGCTTGAGCCTAGTCTCTGAGCTGTCTTTTTATTTTCTGCAGGATAGGGACCCATGGCAACCTCCTAGGAGGTCAAATGTCACTGAAATCCAGTGTTGGGAACAGGGACCTGAGACCACCTAGGCTTCAATCCAGCTTCAGTGCTTCTTAGCCGAGAGAAGGCCTACGGTCTGCACACACACAAGAGCAAGACACTTGGCCAGTAGGGTACCTGGGAGGGCAAGATGTCTTAGCTCCCAGATATAGATGGCGTTTTGGCTGAGACATCCCCTGTACGACATCTAAAACGCCTACATCTGGCAACTTTCAGAATGCTCAGGCTGAACTCGGGGCCCTGACACTTGCTCCTTCACATGACCAAATGTAGCATTGCTGGGTGGGGTCTGTGGCTGAAGGAGAGCTGACCCAGGCTGGCACCCCCCCCCCAGCAGCCCCACCTGCAAGGCAAGCTCCATTCTCCTCCAGACTGTGTCGGGCACTTCTCTGTCAGCCACGGTGCTGGCACCCAGCACTGCTGCATTTGCACATGCTAAGAGGTCAGCGCCAGGGACTGTACTCAGCCAAAGCTCTTCAAGGTATCCGAATCTTTTTAGGGCTTTGAGGTCCTCATCATTCTCCCAGAGTGATGGCCAGTCACAAAAACCCTTGAGCCTCGTCTTCTCCCACGCCTGGAGTGGCAGGGCCCTATGAACCGAAGCCGTAGTGACCAGCCTGCACTGAGAGGCCAGGACATGGGCCACATTCAAAGCCCCACATCTAACCTGTACCTCCTGCAGCTATCTCCCTTGTGGGCCCTTCTGTATCTACCCCATGCCTCTTCTCCTCCACAGCGCTGAGCCCGGAAGGTGGGGAGAAAGATGCGGAAGTAAAGATGACTGTGAAAGTTGCAAAGAAGGCTGGACCACCCAAACTGTCTCAGAGTGAAGGATGAGGGCGAGACACTCAGAAATGCTTCAGAGGTTGTGAAAATGGAAGAGCACGAGTCTAATGGTGCCATCGCAAAAATGAATCAGAAAGAAAGAACAAAAGGAGGGCAGATGACGATCTGGTGGCTAGGCTGAGGAGGCTGAGGGACAGTCATGAAAGCATCCAGCTTACTAGAGGGCAACAGGCCTAGAACACAAGAAGGAAACCAGAGCAGGCCGATACATTCTCATCATATTGACTAACAGCTTGATCAGAAATTGTTGACATGGGATAGAGAAGTGGGCTTCTGGGAGCTTGTGAAAGGTCTTGGCAGAACTGACAACTCTTGGTAATGAGTTAGGTGTCTGCGGGGCAGAAGACTTTCAGGCTCTGTGAAAAAGGCTGACTGGATAGTGGTATCATTCATGAAGCTAGAGGATAGTAGGATACACTAGGGGGAGAGGTTAGAGGTAGAGGTTAGGGATAGAGCATGGGTTAAGGGTTAGATATGATGAGTCTGGAATGCTTTCATGCTCTTCAACCAGAGGGGTCTACCAGGAATTGGTTACATGGTTGTGGAGACTGGGAACAAGATTTGGGCTCAAGATTGGTTTGGGGTAGCTAAAGCCAAAGTCATGGGTGAAATCATCCAGGAAGTGTGTGAAAGGTGAGAAAAGGAGACTTAGAACGTGATAAAAAGAAGACTCAAGAGCGAATCCCAAATGTCTGTCTTTAGCATATGGATGGACGCTGGTGTCGGCTCCTGAGTGAAAGAACACTTGGAGGTTTGGAGAGAAGAGTCGAGAACATGGTAAGCCTCACTTGATCCAGATGGGATTGCAGACACTTGCAAGGTACGCAGATGGAGATTCTCAAGTTTCTCCATATTCAACCCTGGAGATTAGGAAGAAAAAGTGGACTAAGACGGATTCTTAAGTTTTCCGCAGAAAACTTACTGGCTGGATGTGGGGTGCAGATGTGCTCTCCGAGCAAAGCAATGTGAAAGCAGTCAGAAGCCTCGGGTAGAACTGGTTAGCAGAAAAGAGCAGCCCTAGGCATGTGTGAGAGCAGAGAGCATGCTGCATGATGGGAGCTACGGAAGGCGAGTGGGTCCAAGAGGAGAGGAACTGGAATGCGAACCTGAACGGCTTCCGGCAGACACGCGAGGAGGAGGCTTGGTGTGCTGGCCGTGAGGAGCCATAGGCAACTGAGCAGAAAACAGGGACTGGCTCAGAGGCCAAGCTGTCCTGAAAATCTAAGACGGAAAAGGAAGTGTCATCTACTTTCAAAACTGGGCCATCAAGTGACACAGAGAAGACATCGCCACAGGATTGAAAAGATTTTCCTTTTTATACAAAAGGAAATAAAAATGTTTACAGGCTCAGGAAAAAGAACAGGAGAAGGGAGGGGACTGAAAGGGCTCGAGTGAAGGGACAACTGATGTGACGAGTCCAGGTGGAAGTAGCGGAATCAACATTCGTGGTGCATAAAAAGCAATTTCTGGGGCTGGGGATGTGGCTCAGTGGTAGAGCACTTGCCTAGCATGTGTGAGGCCATGGGTTCCATTCCCTGCACTGGAAACAAATGCAAATTCTTTTGTAAATGTGCAGTTGCTGGGAGGAGAATTTCACACAAATTACTCCAAGGCATAGTAGATCAGTCCGAGGGTTTATTTAACCTGCACTCACCAACATGTGAGCATAAGCATACTTGGATCCTAGACTACGGTGCTCTGGGTGGCTTGAGACGAGCTGACAAATGTCCAGGCAAAATGGAGGCAGCAGGCTTGCACAGCCACATCTCCGGAAGGCATCAGGGTGCATCTCCGACGCACTGCTTGCCTTCCTTCGGCATGTGGCTCCTCCTCCTTCCTTCCTCTTCTCCAGTCATCATTGCCCCAGTGTCACCTAGCAGCAGGTCACTTGGAGAGGCTCAGGTGGACCCAGAAGCAAGGGTGCAAAAGTTTTCTTGATTCCACGAGGCAAGGAAAAGAGAGGGTGACAGGCTAGGTGGGTTGTGGGGGATACAAAACAAGAGAGCTCAGTAAATTTGCTTAGCAGATGACAAATGGACCATGATAAGAGAACGTGCATATGTGTGATGCCAATAGAGACTGTCCCCTCTCTCCAAGTCCCCAGTACCCCAGCAGACCCCAACTTTTAGCAGTCTCAGGGGTGTGGATCCCACTCAGACCTGAGTCCCCCATGGTGGCTGTCTCGTATGCTCACTGCTCAGACTGTGGTGTCAGCATTTAGAGGCAGCTTCTCACACGGGCCCACCCCGTGTCCCCACACAACCCCAGCGATCACAGAGGTGACAGATGTCATGTGTGAAAACACTAGAGAATTGAGCCTGAAGAAAACCATTTAACTATTCCCTGCCTCAGTTTCTTTGGGGGTTAATGATATTTGCCTGGAAAACGCATGATATTTTAAAAGAGATAATGCATGCAAAGCAACATCTTGGCTAATTAGTCCTTCTCCCGGGGTCACAGAAATACTGTGAGGAGAAAATAAGACCATGATGTTTGATTCACTTCAGATTGGAAACACAAGCAGATCAGAGCGTCTCATTAGGTATGCTTAATACAGTTTGATTCCCCACCCGACATGATTGATGTTCTCTGACTTATAAGGAGAAATATGTGACCCACATTGACTGCCACTTTCTCCTGTGCTCTATAGGGGACTCAGCATTTTTCTTCTGCCATACAGGAGGAAATCCAGCCTGAAAGTCCCTCACCTGGAGCTTCCGAAGGTGCCACACTATGGACTGTCCTGTTTGGCACAAAACCAAATCAAGGCTGGCTACACAACTTGTGGTGTTTGGTGCAAAAAGAAAATGTGGAGCCCTTTCTTGAAATTCTAACAGATCTTAAGATAGCGTGAGGAGAGCACTAAACCCAGGATGGGTTCTCCAAGGCATGGGGCTTGTGCGAACACTAGACTGGTCACAGGTCTGTGAAATGGACCCTGCTCCAAGCTCATTCTCAGTACCCTGAGCTTGTTGAAGGAGACCCTAGGCTGTCATCTGTCCATGGGTGTGACATCTACATGGAGACACCTTTGCACAAAGAGCCCACTCCAGGTTGCCTCTCCTAAGAGAACCTTGGAAAAGTGCAAAAGAGCTAAGCCCTGAAGCACAGGGAATGAGACCTCTGACAATGAATCTGTGTTAGACAGCCATGTTTCCTCTTGCTATAATCAACGGGAAACTAGCTGCCTTCCATTGTGCTGGTGTTTCTCTGCTTTGCATTAATGTGATAAGATATCTGAGATAGACAGTGTATAGTGAGGAAAGGTTTATTCGGGCTGAGAGTTTCATAGATAGGAGTCCATGATTGGATGACTCCATTGCTTTGGGCCTGTGGCAAGGCAGAGCATCAAGATGGGAGTGCAGGGAGGAAGAACCTGTTCATCTCAAGGCAGCCACAAGGCAGAGAGCTCCAGGAAGGGGCTGGGGTCACACAACCCCCTTTGAGGTGGTCATGCCCCAGGCCTTATTTTCTAACCTTATTCTGTACCAGGACAGTAACCTTGGTCCTTCGAAGTTGCTCTTGGGTGACCTTTCAGGTAGCTCTGGGAAGGAGCCTTGTTTTCTGGATGTCTAGGGGGGTGGCCAGGGTGGGGGCTGGAGAAGAGTACTGCTCACCTCAACGTGACATCCATAAGCCTGTGCCAGACTGCAGTGAGGTAAGGACAGAAATTGAGGGTGTTTCCAAACTTCTATAGCAACTCGATAATGCTTATTATGTTTACTAATAACATTAACAAAAATAATTTATGCCTTTATTTTCACTCCCCCAGTAATTCAGCTTTATTGCATTTTACCAAAATATTGCTCCATGCTGTTTGGAAATCTAAAATGATAATAATTTTTTTAAAAAACTAAAACTAAACAAATGTAGGTATTTCAGAGCAGAGCTGGCAGACATGGCTGCCAGGCAACCTTGCCGCTGCAGCCCTGACTGGAGTTGGAATCAAAAGGCCAACTGGAGCATTCGGGACCTTTGTTTCTATGAACTAGTTATTTATCCACTTTTTGCATCTGCAAATTTTCTATGAGGACCAAGTGGTCTTGGGGTTCACTTTTCCAGTGCTCCGTGGGAGGAAGAAGTGTGTGACTTGATTCTTAATATAGTCACTTCCGTGGGGGGGAAAGAACTGCAATTAGGACTAAGCCAGGTTTGTTTGCTTAATGAGAACCCAAGTCAGCTCTGCCGCCTTGCAGCCCTGGTCCTGAGGTGAGACATTCACACTGCTGCCCTAATTGGGCTTAGGAAAATTCATTTGCATTCAATCCCAGAGCTCCTTCCCTCGGCTTCCTCTGATCATTTGGAGACTGGCAGTGGTAGGTAGCACTGTCTGATTGGTCCCACGCTGTCCTCCAGGGTGGCTCAGCCACATTTTCCTTTGTTCAGTCTCAATGTTGGGGATCAAAGTTCCTTAAATCATTCTTTCTTTGAACGGAAATGTAGTTTTTCTCTGAAGAAATGTTGAGATAATTCTTCAATCTAATCTCCAGTAGGAGGAGTAGGGATGGGGCTCCCAACATAGACCATGCCCCATCTCAAACTGACCCCGGTCCCCATAGAAGCCAGATGACAGCTTACTGTGCACCATTCCAGCAAGGTGCTGTGGTCTGCTGCAATGCTCAGCCCTGTCCCCGTTGGGGCTTAGCCTGTGGGGTGTAACACTATTTGTAAGCAGTTTGATTTAATAAGATTAAATGTCACCTTCCAGAGAGACACGGCATTGGAATACCTTCGTGGGAAGTGGCTGGTAGGCCACATAGCCTCAGCTCTGGAGCCTTAAGAAATCTTTGCCCGTGAGGGGTCTCCCAGTTACATTCTGCCAGAAAGATCTTGACCCAATAGACCATTGGTCTTCCTGATTGTATTACGCATTTTTTTTTGTTCTTGTTGCTGGAACAAAATACCTGACACGCACAATTTAAAAGAGAAAAGGTTTATTTTGGCTCAGTCTCAGAAGTTTCAGTCCATGGCCGCTGGCTCCAAGGTACAAACATCATGACAGATAGACTTGGTGGAGGAAAACCAGCAAGAAGAGTGAGAGGGAAGAAGCAGAAAGAAAGGGGCAGAGACCGCAGAAAATCCTCGAAGCCACTCCTCTTGGACCTACTTCATTCAGTTAGGCCCCGCCTCTTAGAAGCCCATTCAGCCAGGAACTTGTCAGTGGGTGATCCAGGTGCCTCTGGACACTGCTGCATTGGGCGACGGGGCCCTCCACACTCGGGTCATTGGGGGTTCGCTGTACTTAAACACTGCCCCAGGGAAACCTCACCCACCGCCCGCCTGGAAGCCGCCCCGACGAGCAACGATCACTGGGTCTCGAGATAGCCTGCAAAAAGAGGTCGTCATGTTTCTAGTAACTTGGTGGGGGACAGCCAATGAGGGCGAAAGGCTGGCTCAAGGCCACAGAGGGAGCACGTGGAAAAGCTCCTGCCACACGTGATGCTGAGCGGCAGGCGGCTGCTGCTCCTCCTGTGTGTCTGAACTCACTGAGCAGAGGCCGGAGGGGACCCAGCGAGTGGAAACATATGCAGTCATCGTCTGCAGCCTCATCTCGGGGCCCTCATCACTCTCGTGGCCTCTGAAGCTTTGCCCAGAGCGCGGCTGTCTCTTTCCCTCATTTCCTCCAGGTCTTCGCCCAGTGGGGTCTTCTCCACACCTCTCTTCAGTTCATGAACCAGGACCACAGCAGTGGCGCTTCTCACGCCTTTTGTAGGAAATTACTTTTCATGTGAAGGCTCTGGCCCCGAGGACAAAGGTCTTACCTGCCTAAGAAGCTAGGATTAATGTGTACCCAGAGGAGCAGGACCAACAGTTCCACTGTTCCTAATGGGAAGGATGAAATCATGACCTGCATCAGCTGGCACACATCAAGTCTAGGCAACCTGACCTCCCTGTGACCAAAGCAATCCCTCAGTAACTCCTGTCCCTTCCTGGTGGTCTTCGGCTGCTGTAGCTCTGCAGCTTCCAGGGCAGGATCTGCAATGGAAGGTTCAAAGAAGGCCGAGATACAGAGGCTGTGGGTTAATATGGGCAGTGGATTGATTTGGAGAGATGTGAAGTTACTGCACAGAGGTCATCGTATTAAAATAGCAGACATCTTCAGGGTGCTTTCTTTAGTAAGGTCACAGTGTCCAAGCATGGCACATACCCCCACCCTGTCCCACAACCTGTGCAATATCATGTACCCTGCTTGAACACAACCCACTTGGAGGTCTCTGTTATGATTTAGACCTAGTTGTCCCCCAAGGCCCCATGTGTGCACAAGGGTTTTAGGGAGGTGGTCAGGTCACGAGGCCATGGTACTCATCGGTGAATGAGTCACTGATGAGTTTAGAGCTGACTTCCTGTTAGGAGGTGGGATCTGATTGGAGGAGGTGGGTCACAGGACATGGCTTAGGTCCATCTCTTCCCTGCTTCTCTCTTGACTCTCTGCTTCCCACTATGGTGCCATGAGATCCTCTTCCCTGCCAGGCCTCTCTGTCATGCTGCCCTGTCTTCAAGCTCACCAACCATGGACTGAAACCTCTACAAACTGTGAGCCAAATACAGCTCTCCTCTTTTAATATGAGGGTGTCAGGCATTGTGTCCCAGCAAAGAAGAAAATAACTAATACGGTCTCTGGTCCCATCAACACATCATACATGTATGTACACACACACACAGACACACACATCTCACCTGAACCCTCCTCCTGCCATGTAATCTTTCAGTTCAACTTGGAAAGTAAAGAAATATATTTTTCTCACCAGCAGGGAATGGAAGTCCAAGCTGTGTTTGGATCTATTGTCCTGGCCCCTCAGCTAGAAATTGGGCTTGTACAATACTTTCCCTTTAAGACGGAAGCACTAGGGCAGCCCTTTTCTTCTGAGCAGGCCAGGGTCAGCCAAAAATAGAACCTAGGCACCAAGTAATCAGTTGCTGCATTTTCCCTAACAGCAAAGAACTGGACACAGTCAAGATGTCAGCCAACATGGACTTGGCTAAGAAAATTGTTACACATCACCTCCAAGGAATATTATGTGGCTATTAAAAATGATTGTTATGAAGACAATGTTTCAACATATAAGAACAATTACAATTTAATCATAAGTAAAAAAAGCTGAACATAAGACTGTAAATACTCGATAATTACAGCAGCATAAAAACACTACACACAAGTGGCCAAGGCCTGTGAGGCAATGTGGAACAGAAAATGAGCTCTTACGGACTGGGATATAGGGATTATGGGCTATTTTTTCTTTGTAAACTTCCCTTAATGTTGTTTAATGGTGTCATAATATTGTTGTTATAGTAAATGCTTGCCAAGGGGGACCAAAGCGAGCCTGCAGCCTCTGGCTGGCTGCTGCTGCCCAAACTGGGATGTCTGGGAAGAGAGGTCTCCCTTGCTGCCCTCGCAGTCCATCACGAGGACAGACACTGCGGAATGCAGCCCCATTGCCCCAGCGGCCAACCCCAGGCTGTGCTTTGCAGGCTGTAAGAGAAGGGCCAGTTGCCACGCTGTGGGGCAGGGCCGCAGGAACTGACTCCAAGTCCTCCCGGCAGTGATCACAGGCCTTCCCTCTCTGCCCTACCACAAAACACTTCTGGGTGCCCCTTGGCATTCCCTATCTCAGCGAGTAAGGCACTGCTCTCCCACACCGCCTTCTTCAACCCAACTCGAAGGCCTTTCTTTGGATTTCGCCAGGCTAGGATTTTTCAAATTGTTCATTTCCCTTCATCTCTACTGCCCCCAAGTCTAGGCTACCATCATCTCCCATCTTTAACTATAAAGCAACACGTCCCACAGGCTGCACCAGTGGGCTGTGAGTGGAGACACTCAGAGTGACCTACTCTGTGTGACAGGACGGAAAAGCTGGGACTTCTACTTGTTTGTCTGTGTTTAGCTCTTCTCTCATCTTGTCCCTTTCTGTTTAGGTGTGCTGTGCACACAGGTGACTTGGCTCACTATGCATGTTTGTGTACTACAGATACATGTTTTCAAAAGCATTTTCTTGACATGGCTGACAACCCTAAATGTGCACTACAGATACCAGCCAGGTGCTGCTGACACAGCACGTAGGTCACTTCACTCCCTGCCTGGTGCTGCTCCACTGCCTGCAGCGCAGGGCCTCACACATCCACCAGCCTTTCAAACCCTGCCCATTCGTGGTCCGGGTTCTTACCAGCTGTGCATTCATCTGCTGCCAAGTAGAGAACTTAAAATGGGCCATCGTGGAGTCACTCATAGCATGAACACTGAAAATCACTACTCATCAAAGATACATCTTCTTTTCTACAAAACTGGAGATGTTTCTTCTGGAATGTCTTTTTCTAGGGTCTTCAAGATAAAGTGAAGCAACATGTCACCGAGGCAGGCCTTGTGTCTGAATGCACAGAGCAAGGCAGGGCAATGACTAGGTGCTCACGATGTTTACCAAACTGAATGAAATACCTAACGCAGCTGGAAGACCTCAGTGCCTACAGTGCCTGCGGGTTGTGGTGACCTGCTGGGTGGATTTAAATCCTGGGCCCAGCTAGTGCAGAAACAAGGAAATTCTCAGTCTTCCTGAGAAAGGGCCAGATTCGGAATTCATGTCTAAAAGCACATGTGACCATCCTCCGTGCCTGCACAATCAGGCTCGCAGCGTCCTCCACATTCCCCAGGTTTTCTCACAGGCCCTGGATGGCCCAAGGCTGGCCTAGAGGAATCTGTTCTCCTGCTGAAGAAATGATCACTCACAGCACATACCTGAGCAAACAGCTGTTTGGAAAACCATTATGCCAGAGGCAAGGATTACAGAAATGTGTCCCATTGGATTCTAAATGGAGATTTGTTTTCTTTCTGCAATAATCACTTATAGCATCTATCATTTTCTCCTGCAAGTTGATGCTTAAAGCAGCAATCCAGAATCATGCTAAAGATAGAACTTCCCTGCAGGAGGAGAGGTAAAAGCCCTTTGGAAAGAACAGAGCACAGTGAGGAGGGAGACAGAGAGAGAAGGCTGGGACTGCAGCGTGGATCTGTGGGAGAGCAGTTCTGTACCGAACTCAAAGCCCCGTGATCCCCAGCACTGGAAATGAAACAAAGGAAGGGAGAGAAGAGAGGTAGTGCGCTGTTCCTCTCCTTGAAGCGGGCGCTGCCAGGCCTTACCTCAAAACACCCTAAAACTCAAGAAACGCCAAGGAAATAGAGCTTGGGGTTCTGTGGTCCGAGGACCTGAGGTTTTGTCCTCACACAGCCCCTGCTGGCTGGTGATCGGGGGCAAAGTAATGAAGATATTGCTGAGCCAGTGTGTTCATCTTCGCTGTCACTGTAGGAGCAAAACTGTCTCCCACAGAAGATGGAGAAATGAAAGTAACTGTGATAGTTAGGCTTATGTAGCGACTAGGCAAGGCTAGATTGGCCAAATGTTTGGTCAGGACGAGTCTAGCTGTTTTGTGGAGGTTTTGTTTGTTTGCTTTTGATGTGTGCTTAACATTTACAATGAATAGACTTACAGTAAAAGCAGATTACCCTCCATAATGTCAATGGACCGCATCAGCATCATATCAGCTGAAGGCCTTAAGAGCAAACACTCAGGTTCAAAAAGAAGAATTTTGCTTTCTAGAATGCAGTGCAAAAACTCTGCCTGTTAGCCTTCCCCGTGGATTTGCCAGTCATTCCTTGACAACATGAGCTAATTCTTTAGTCTGTCTGTCTGTCTGTCTCTCTCTCTTTCTCTCTCTCTCTCTCACACACACACACACACAAAGCTGACTTTGTCCTTCTGGAATAGCTTGCCTGATGTAGTAGATAAATAGGCAGGCTCACAAGACATAGGTTGTACCTGAAACATAATAATCCCTCAATGGCCTAAACAGACATTGACACCCTGGCATTTTTATCCTCTCGAATCATACTTTCTGGCGTCTTAACTAGCCTAGCGTTTCTAATTATCCTACCAGCCAATGGGTCCCTACTTTAAACCCCTCCCCGGTGCCTCAGGCAGAATTCTGAGCCCTTTATTCTTCTCTTTCCTTTACCTTTCAGCCAAACTCACCAACCAGTCCCGCTGACTCTGGCATCCAAGATATCATTCCTCTGCCCCTGCCCTCTAGCTCAGCTGCTACTCTTGGTGCAAGACTTTTCTTATCAGCCTAGAGCCAGTCAGGACAGAGACACTACAAATGATTTAAATACAGACAGTCCAACAAAAAGAATTACTAACAAGAAGCTATGCATGTTGGAAAAGGTTCCAGAGACTTGTTGTTTGATAAGAATATATTTAACACAAATGAAGTCTGCTGAAGTGGGTAAGATAGTTGATTTGTTTTGTTTTGTTTTGCTTTGTGTTGTTTCATTTTGTTTTGTTTTTGAGACAAGGTTTCATTATGTAGTTCAGGGTGACCGTGAACTCACTGTGTAGCCCAGGCTGGTCTCAAACTCACAATGATCTTTCTGCCTCAGCCTCCTTAGTGCCAGGATTACACGTGGGTGCCACCACGCCTGGCGAGATGGTCAATTTCAAATTATATTTTGTGTTACAGTTTTTTAAATATGCTTAGTGAAAGAAGTTGGACACAGAAGAACATATATTCTGGGAACATCTAGAAGAGGCTAATCTATGTAGAAAGCTTAGTGGTTGTCCAGGCTTAAGATGAGGACATGATTACAATAGCCATAGTAATTTAAAATCGTGTGCCGGCTTTTTCGGTGGCTATTGGGGAACACAGGACCAGGGCTGCTAGAAGCATTAAAATGGGACTCTTGGAGGATATATCTGAAGGAAAATTAATCAGTATGTTGAAGAGACTTCTACACTCTGATGTCACTGCAGCACTGTTTACAAAAGCCAAGAATGGATAAAGAAAATGAGACACACGTGTGCTGTGGAATATTATTCAGCCATAAAAAAGAACAAGCGCTTATTATTTGCAGGAACATGGATAGACCTGAAGGATATTAAGTGAAATAAAGCAATCACAGAAAAACCAGGGCTGCAATGATCTCATTTATCAGTGGAATCTGAAAATGCTGTTTGCCTTACTAGACAGAATAGTGTTTACAAAAAACAGGAAGGGTAGTGGAGTAGACCAGGACGTTACTAAAGGTCTTGCTAGATGAGTTAAATGCCCAGATTCAATCATTGTCTAATATATATACATATACATATATATATACACACACACACACACACTAATGTAGCACTTTGCACCCCTGTAAATGTAAGAAATTATTATGTGTCAATTTAAAAACTAAAAGTCAAACTGCCATATACTGAGCATTTTGTTCATATACCAAATGGTCATGTGTACATGTTCTTTTGAGAAATATCTACTCAAGTCTACCCATTTTTTATTCCAGTTATTTGGGTTTTGGCCATTGAGGTTTGGAGTTCCTTCTATATTCTGGATATTAATGCCTCATCAATTGTGTATTTTGCAACTATTTTCTCTCATTCTGTAACTGCATCCTTGGCCATGCAGAAACTTTTTAACCCATTGCCTAAGTTTGCTTCCTTTGCTTGTGCTTTTGTGATCTTATCCAAAAAACTCTCTGCCCTGTGAAGACATGGAAACCCCACTTCTCCTCCTTTTTCGAATATGTGCTGGTCTTCTGATTCTCTGCTGTTCGGGGCAAGTTAGTGCTAATACTGCTTTGCACTGTTAGGGGAGGCAGACGGATGGGGGCTGCTTCCAATTTCTTTCTACTTCTGAGGCTCACCCTTCTTTCAGAAACACCTCACCTGGAATTTCTTGACCTGTGTTCTTTTGCTGAGCCCCCTGGAAGGACTTGCATTCCGCCCTTGGCTGTGCCTTCCTTCATTGAAAGATGCGTCAACAGGGTCACTCTGACATTGGAGGTACAAACTGAAATCCAGCTGTTCCTAATTAGCCGCTTTGTCAGGACAGAAAGTGCTTCATTGACCAGTGGGGCTCTGGCCTTACTCTGCAGCCTGTCTGACTCACCGTGGCTGTCAATAACAATGCCACTGACTTGTTGTCTTAATGGCTGAGACCGATTGACTGTTTGCTGACCTGATCAATTCCTTGATTCTCCACTTGAATCTGTCTCAAAATAGCAGCTTCAGAGAAGCACGTGGACTGACTCACTTTCTGCGCTCTCAACGCGATCCGCTCAGCCTCCTGTGCTTCGTTTCACTCTCAAGTTCGTAGGTTGCTGTGAGTGGGTGCGCTAATTTTAGGAAAATACCCAGAGGGTTTGGTGGAGGCCGAAAGCAAAAGTGCTGTCTCTGCTGGTCCCTTGGGACTTCCAGAGAGGAGCCAGAGTGCAAGCCATGCAGTGAACATGAGGCTTTTTCTCCCAGGGGTGTCCGCTTCTAACTCACCACCCAAATGCCATGGCTGCCCCCATGACTCAGACTTCAGTCTCCCCATTGGCTCCTTGGGGACACCTCTCCTGGCACCCTGGACTAGGTCACCCTCTCCTGATCTTGTATCATGGGATATCTTATCATTTTCCCTTTTAGCATGTACCTTAGGCGATAGAATCTTTACTTGTCTGTGTCTGGTTAGTATCTGCCCTTCCCATTAACAAGTTCCCTAACCTTATGACCAGCTGGCTCAGCCCTGGAGCCCTGCCTGCACTAGTCCAGCATGTGAAGTGGCCCTCTTTCTCTCCACTTCCTTTGGTACCACAGAGGATTCATTGCAAAGCTGCGTTCCTAAAAGTCCCCCTAGCCCTGACTTAGCAGTTCGTGAATACTACCCGCAGATGTCCCCTGCAGTAAGTTTCACCCTTCTTGGCAAAGCTCTAGTCATAGGAGATCCTGCTCCTCCACGTTGCTCAGTCTTTATCTTGTCACCTTTTCTGACCTAGCGTGGGGTCATTTTCTTAATTTTCCTGGCCACATTGATCAAGTCAATCTTCTGTGCAAAAGGAAAGCTCAGACCCAAGCTTTTCTTGGTCTCATGAAAAAAACAAGCACATAAGAAAACCAAGTTCGCTTCCCTTTAGCTTCCTTGGACTTCTCTCCTAAGTCAGATCCTGAGCCTGACTTGGCCGAGGAGAGGGGTGTGAGTCACACATTACAGCATCCCCAGGGCCTTCACATATGGAGACAGTAATTTATGACTTCGGCAGCGATGCAGAGGTCTCTGCTGAAACTAAGATTTCCCAGTCTCATGTTCCAGCCAAAAGCCTCTTCAGATGGTTTCCTGTCCTTTGTCAGAGAATCCAAGGGACTTACATCCCTCATGCAATCATGGACCTGGTGGTTTCCGGGCTCCCCAAAGCATTTTGGGCAAGGGAGATGATGCATGGCCTTGAAGAGGATCCTTGAGACAGGAAGAAGACACACACCCATGACACTCAAAGGAGAGGGTTCCAGGGTGAGTTAATAGCATAAGCAAACGGACGGAGATATAAAAATCTGCAAATGAAGGCTGCAGCAGGTTGCTTCATTTGCCTTGACTGCAGGACGCCGGGAGAGGATTGTGGGAGATGAGGCTGAGGAAGGCTGTGTGAGCGGGATCTTCCAGGATCTCTGACACAAGCTGTGACCAAGTGCGTGGACTTTGTGCTGAGGTTACCGGGCTTCTGGAATGATTTCAGCAGAAGCATGACACAAGCATACTTATCCTTTGACCAGCTCCACTTTGCTTTTGTGTGGAGAAAAGCCTGCAGGAGGAAAACAGGTGTTTGAAAGACCACCAGGAGGCCAGGTGGTCGGGCACGAAGGTAGTAGTGGCCCAGACTGGGAAGAAGGTCCTAAGCATGAAGAGATGTAGACTGGATTGAAAAATAAGTGAGAAGACAGAAGGATGGGAGAGAATACGTAACTGAAGTCAGGACATAAGAGCCAGGAGACATGGAGGATTTATAAATCTTTATAACGCCTTCGGATTTCTGAATGTCTAAAGTACACTAACAGGCTCCCACCGAGCACCAAGTGAATGCACAGCTTTGTGCTTGGTAATAGTGATCCAGAATTGCACAATGTAGATCCGCCTCTAATGGAAAACACAGACCAGGAAGTGATCTTGAAAATGCAGTAGCCCTGGGGCTAAGAGCCGCTGAGGGGAGACGCCACATCTAACCTTAGGGAGGTGGGGAGGGTGGCCACAGGGAAGCTGTCATGGGCGAGAACCAGGAAGCTAAGTCTTTATCAGGAGCAGATGAAGAGGATAGGGTGCAGGTACAGCGAACAAACGCACAGCATGTGTGTGAAACAGCATGACACCGATATGGAGCCAGGGACGAGGCGGATGGTGGCACCATTAGTTGTGATCTGGGATGCAGAAGGCAGCACAGCTTGCGGTGGTGGTGGTGGAGGGGGGAGGCCTAGCTGGGTTCTGTCTTGGACATACTGTGCTTGAGTGCCTGAGGAATAGTTAAGTAATCTCTGCAAAGAGCTGCTTTGCGTTGATGGAGCTGTGGTTAGGAAGAGGAAGCACGATGGTAGTGGCCTACTTAGTGCACCTTGCCCTCTACCTTCTCAGTAGCCTAAGACAGCTGCGCCTTAGCAAGACTGGTAAGAAGAAGGGACGGACTGCCTATATCAGGGCCCGGTAGAGGGACAGATTAGTAATATATACAATGTGGGCTACAATGGCCACCTGCAGAGCCAGGGGTGGAAGAAGGCAAAAGGGCCGTCTGCAGGCTGGAGATCTGATGGGTCCAGTCAAAGTCAAAGGCCTGGAGCTCACTGCAGAGTCTCATGAGAATCTGCAGATGGAAACCAAAGGGTCTACACTGGAAGGAGTCAGGGTGAGAGTGTTAGCAGCTCAGGTGAGCGTGTAGGATAGGGGCATGGGACAGAAAGCTGGTTGGCACCAGACTCTGACAGTTCTTGAGAATCCATCCTTGGGCTCAGCATCCAGACCTGCTGGAAAGACTGAGCAGAGGCAGGCCCCGCTCCTTCCTGTGCAGCAGAAAGGT
Source organism: Dolichotis patagonum (assembly GCA_004027295.1). Classification (NCBI taxonomy): domain Eukaryota; kingdom Metazoa; phylum Chordata; class Mammalia; order Rodentia; family Caviidae; genus Dolichotis; species Dolichotis patagonum. The sequence continues at coordinate 27,483 of PVJX010011477.1, read as the reverse complement.
GACTTCAGTCTGGCTGCAACAGGGAATGCAGCAAAGTGTCCCTGGGACAGAGCAGGCATCCCATGGTCCAGGCTGGATGTGACAGGACTCAGAACGGCTAGCAAGCCAGGCATGGTGGTGCACGTCTGTAATCCTAACAGTTGGAGACTGAGGTAGAAGGAGCACTGTGAGTTCTAGGCCAGCCTGAACTACATAGTGGGACCCTGTCTCAAAAATACCAAAAAAAAAAAAGGCAAGCACAGATGAATGCCTGGAGATTGTCAACAACTGAAGCTTCGGCAGGCCTGGAACTCAGGGCAGTACTGGGGAGCCGCCTTCAGCAAAGAGAGAGAGGTGGGCAGAAATCAGGCACAAAGGGCCTCACATGCCAGGCCAGGCCTTACGGGATTTAGATTTTGTTCTAGTGACAATAGAGAGCCACTGGAGAGCTTCTTTAATTTTCCCTGAAGAATAACTTCGTTGTTTTTTTGTAAAAATGCATGTGTTCACCTAATTAGAAATCATGTCAATCCAGAAGATTCTAAATGAGAAAATTCGAAACAACTTTAGCCCCTACACAACAGTCACCATTGGAACAAGCTTGACTCTAACCTTACCTATCTGTTCATAGTTAGATAAGAGGAAAGACAGGGAAGGAAGGCAATTTCTGATGGGCTCAATATAGAGATATGATTAGAATATTAATTTCCCTGCAGTTTTAAGAAGAGGTGTCTTGTTGGGGGAAAGAAGTAATCAGACCTAGGTTGTAAGATCTCACTGGCTGGTGAAGTGGGGGAGGGATTGGGGCAAAGCAGGGTTGGCTGACAGTGGACAGGGTAGGAGCCATCAGGGTCACCAAGGTAAGAATCGAGAGAGCTTGAGAGAGGCGAGATTAGTGGGCGTGCAGAGAAGCAATAGGAACCGTCTGCACTGTAGGAGCAGAAGGACCCCAAGGGGGGCTCTTCTGGATGATTCAAGCTTTTGCGATTAGGAGGTGTCGGTGCCACAATCAGAAATAGGCCAAGCGAGCAGAACAGGTTTGCTGGGGGAGTGGATCAGTGTTGCTTCGGATGTGTGAAGATCCCGTGGTTCAGATGGTAACAAGCCTGAAGATGGGGGCCTGGGACCTCTCCCCCATAGTGAGCACAGCAGGGTGGGAATGTGAGAGCGCTCCAGGGGAGGAGGGGAGGAGGTAGAGAACTGGGCCAGGGACACAGTTTAGGGGCTGTCTCTGCCAGGAGCTGGGAGGTGGAAGGGAGTCAAGGGCAGTCAGCAGGCCAGGGGAGAAGCCAGCAGTCCTGTCTCAGGGCTTTGTTCATGGGAGCCTTTAGAAACTTTCTGTGAGACTCCAATAGAAGGTGTGCTGGCAGAAAAAGAAGAGAAGAAATTGTGCAGTGTGGGGAAGGCATGGC